>VDFB02293055.1:0-14750 GCA_007258455.2 Sequoia sempervirens | reverse complement strand
ACTTTTAAGCCCTGAAACCTACAACATCAACTACGCAAGTTGTAAGAATTTAATCTGTAAAAAGAAGAAACGCCCAATTTGAAAGCCATCCTGTGGGCCTACGTTGTGCATTAGTACTGAAAGTTTGAGTAACTTCAACAACGATGATTCAGCCTTTCGGCCGGGTTTTGTTCAAACCTGGGCTATTTGACATTGAATTATTATTGTCAGTCTGATTAAATATTATTTCAGTAGTGGCTGCCTCAACAGAGACTAACAATTGAGAGATAGGCGGAAAGCAATTACCCATCTCAAATTGCTTCACGTTCTGTGATTTCTTTCACGGGTGTTTTGACTGCTTTCAACCTATCGGCAAGTAGTTTTAAATTACTGGCAGACAGTCCATTGGCGACTTCCTCTTTGGCAATCTCTCTAAACCTCTCGACCGCTCCTCTTAATCTCTCGCTCTCCTCGCCTTCCATCAACGTTTTAACCTTTTCGGCAATCTCTTGTGCTGCTATTACCCTATTTTCATCCTCTCTACTCCTCCCCTTCACCGCGAACTTCCATTCGTCCGCAACCAGCTTGCAATTGACAAACTGATCCATCCCAACAGGAAATCCCAAAATTGGAACACCCGCCGAAATGCTCTCCATAACGGCGTTCCATCCACAGTGGCTGAAGAACCCTCCTACCGAAGGATGTGAAAGAATCTCCTCCTGCCTAAACCAGAACTCAACCAACCCCTGCTCTTTACATTCCTCCAAAAATCCAGGCGGCAACATTTCCCAGACATGTGACGCCTCTGAATCCGGACGAAGCGCCCATACAAAACAGCGACCACTCTGCTTAAGACCCGCGGCAATTTCCCCCACCTGAGCTCTCGCCACATTCATAAAGCTACCGAAGGAAACGTAGATGACCGATCGGGCCAGTTTTGAATCCAACCATTGGCTGCACTGTGAAGCGCTCTTCCCATCTCCCCAGTGGGTAAAGGGCATGTTCAAGGGGCCCACACACTGCACAGAGATTTTGTGCCGCAGGGCCTCCACTGCCTTGCAATCCAAGGCGTAGAAAGAATTCCCAACAACGCAGTCTGCTTCTCTCACATTTATCAAACACTGCGCAAGCGCATTGCTCGCAGGGAAGGAAGAAGGAACTCTGTCCGGAAATTCCGTCCGTATTAACGAAGACACACCAGGAATATCCTCCATGGTGTCTTGCAACCCAACTGCAACGACAAATTATAAAGAATTAGTTTTGCTTTCTATTACCAAGCCACAAATGATTTAACTGCTAATGGTTCTTGGTTTTCTTCTTTACCCAAGTGATGAAAGGTGGAAAAATTTGTGACAGACGTTGTCCACAGGGAAATGGAGAGGAGAGCATGTCGTTTAGAAAGAGGCACCGCCCAACCGAGCAAAGTGTCAGCCACTATGCAGGACGGTGTAGCTCCTGAGCGATTGAGGTTTGATATCAGGTCGCTCACATGAACTTCCATGTTTGAGAGCGAGAGAAAAAAGGCCGCCAAGTTAGCCCCCCTTTCTGACTCCCCCACCACGCAGTCTGGAATGAGGCCTGGCCGAATGTCCAGGCCAAGCTTTCGAGCATGGGAGAAAGAATCGTTCTCGGCCTGTGAGATGATTTTGTGCCACGTCTCAGTCAGGACGAATGTAACAGAGATTCCATGAGAAGCGAGCTTTGTGGCGAGCTGCATCATGGGATTGATGTGGCCTCGCCCTGGATACGGAACAACTACTGCATGCCCTGCCATTTTTCTTTGCAATCGGAAGAAACCGAGGGAGAAGATGATGTCTTTCTATAATGTTTTTATGTTCACAAGGCTTAACAGCATAAATTGCATTTTTATTATGTTTTTATTCGAAGGAGGTTGAATAACATAAAGGTGTGAAATCTTTTTAGTCAAAGTCTCCTGCGCAGTGAATTCCTCGTCAAAACACTAAAACTGAGTTACGTATTTCATTTTGTTTTCTTATGATGCGAGTCCTGTCGTATAGTAAACGTCAAAAGAACATGGTACGACCTGAATAACGAGGGGCTGGGCCTATTAATCGAGTAGAATCCACATTTGACCGTATTTATTAATTAATCGAAGTTTTTTTATTTTCAATTAATTAATAAACACAGCCTCAAATGCATTTTTCTAGTTGCAGACCACGCCTATTAATCCAAATAAGTCAAGTGCAGTACTCTTTCTATTTTAGTTCCAGCTGTAGGTGTATACTTATGCTTTCATCTAGTTTCAATATTTTGACAAGAATCAACCAATAGGATGCGAGAATTAAATTTTGTTGACCATATTTTATAATGTTCAATTTTATTTCATATTTCTTTTTATATTTAAAATCCATTTTTCTCCAATTCTATTGGTTAATACTTGTGAACAGTCATATTGGGATGATGCAAGCAATAATAATAATTAAACAATAGTTGTGGAGTGTCATATTTTTCACTATTCTACAATAGTATATGATTGACTAATTGTTTATATGGCAACCAAAGGATCCCATCAAGTTAACTTTTTCAAATAAAAATAGCAAAAATACAAACTTTTTAGGTAAGGCATGGCTGTATGTCTTGACGACTCATAATATAGAATTGACAATTTAATCACCCAGTGATCGTTCATGTACCTGTCATTCACGTACATGGGCATATTCTTGTTGATATGGTCGGTAAGGGAACTTCTGGAATGGTTGATATTTTAATAGTTTTTCCTAAGAAATTAAAGTGTAAATTGTTTAAATAGTTTGATTCAAAGTTTTTTTAAAAAACTTGTTTTATGTTTCTAATAAAGCATCTAAATTTGTAAATTAATTTTGTTAATAAATTTATACTTTAATAAGATATTTATTAATTTAATATTCTTAGTTGTTCAAAATTAATATTATAAATATAGTATAAGTTTTTTATTTTACATATAATTTTCTTACTACTTAAATTAATTGACTTATTTTTTAATAATTTTTCAATCAATTACTTAACAATATATACTTGTATAGTTTTTTCCCAAACAAGTTAATTCAATTTTAATGGAGCTTTTTTTTTTAAATGGGATTTTTTTGAAAACCTTAAATTTACTCAAAAATACTTATTTTTTCTTTAAGTTTAATTATTGTTATTTCGTTTGTCAATTTCAAAATTATTTCTTTTAATAAATTTTTTTGTGCACTTCAATTATTTGTAATGTCAACTTTAATTTGTGAAATTCAGCTAGCTTCTTTGAAAAACACATTTCTTTCATTTTTTAATTTTATACATCCTTTTATGTTGCTACAAGTCCAAAATTGGAACCCGATCATCTACATACAAAGATATCAATAGCACTCTAACAATATTTATAAATAGGACAAGAAATCGTATTATTGTTTTAAGCGTGTAGGATTGGAGAGCTTTGTTTTTGACAAAAGCATTTTTGTATTAAATATTGTTTCACTATACTTTTGAAATTGATAGTATATGCAACATGGTTTAATACTAAACTATAAACTTCAGCTGCATAATTATTTACGATAATGCATGTCATTATTTGTATAAACTTTCAAATTATATGATCTCTATCATACAATGCTAATTCTATGAATATCTATTTATATTCACAAATATTTATGAATATATATTTCTATTCACAAATATTTGATTCTGCTTTTGTCAACTACATCTCACAAACAACCAAACACAACTGGCAATCGGCAGGAACATGACGCATATGCGTCTCTTGTTAATTATTAAATTTCTACATGGGAGCATGATACCTTACAATATATTTGAAATCAACAGTTCACTCTTCTTCTAGAAGACATATAGGATCACATTTCACAGTTAACTCTTTTCTAGAAGACGGGCATAAGATCACAGTGATCCTGACTTTTTTCGTCATCACTGATCCCATAGATTGACTGGTCTCATGGACATAATTAAAGGACTCATTCATTCAGTCTTTTAATACGGTAATATCTTCTGTTCAACGACATTATTTGGCGATTAAAATGCAAGTTGAAATCACCGACAATGGGACCAGACAGAGTCTCGTAGGCTTGCTAAGGAACATCTTGCAGGGTTCTTCTCATTGAACAGGTGGGCAAACATCTGGGTGGTAAACTCTCACTTTCTCTCTATGCGTTTTGTTCAATTCATCCAATTCCACGCTTTGAGATACAGACAGTATATCATACAATGTCATGGCAGGTGAAGAGGCCCATTCCACTGTATTGTTCAGAGCCCTGGTGAAAAGTTGTGCCTTCTGCCTCTTTGTCTTCGTTAATGAATAACAAGTGTGTTTTGCAGGGAGGGAAGGATTGGATGAGTGAAAACAAGCATCTGACGGCAAGTGGGGTTTGTGATTCCCGCGCACTCGCGTATACATGCCAAAATTTTGGGCTTCGTTGATGCTTCCCAGGAGGTCTTTCACCAGGAATTACATCGCCGACAGCTCATTGGCATGGGTATATGAAGATTTTATGCTTGACAAAATGGAGAACCCCGAGGACGGGCACACATCTATATATATTTATTGGTCGTTTATCCAACAAATTATTCAAAGATTCTTTGAAATTTTCATTGGATGGTGATCAACATGAAGGGAAATCACAAAGACGAGCTTGAGGGTGTAAAAGCCAAGAACTCGGGAATCGATCATATTATTCATCTGTACAACTTACATGATGTGTTCTATTCTTCTTTTGAATACCCAATCTCACTGGCAGTCAATTAGCTGCGCAATGGACTGTGGGAGACAGAGACCTAAGCAGCAATGAATGTATCTGAGAAGGATTCAGGTTCCGGCACCAAGAAAATGGTGGTTGCAAACATTGTTGTTGCTTCAGAGACTACAAATAGTACTGCAACTGATTTGGAGCATAATAGCATTTGGAGTAGCTGCTTCTTTGTCTCTTTGTCCTCGTTAATGGTGATATATTTTTGGGTTTTTATTCTGCAAGCGTCGACATTGTGATCTCTGAACGAAATTTAGGTTTGTGTAAATTGGAGTCCGAAGAATCTGAAAAAAAAGATAAACTGCAATCCCTTAAAGAAAACCCTTACAGGACTGGAATTAGCTCACCGCTAATCGGTAAGTTCTTCCATTAAATCATATTTTCTGTGTTCTTTGTTTTTATTTTTATTTTTATTCATATTAAACTCCGCAAACCCTAGGTTTATATGATTTTCTAAATACTTTCTTTTAAATTTGCAAACCCTAGATTCATCTAGTATTGTGCATCAGAGTTTGAAGCTGTGTAGAAATGGCAGAAGTTGCAAATGGGGGCTCAAAACCCTCAAAATCTTCTGGCAGCTGCTACAATAAACATAGGAAACTTCACTAAAAGATTGCAAATTTTGTACAGCTACTGGAAAGAGCATAGGCAGAGCTTTTGGGTCACCTGCGAGGCGATAACAATTTCCGCCCCTCTGTCATCTAAAGATTTGCATTATTTGAAGTTGTCAGCATTGAATATATGGTTTTTAGGGTGCAAGTTTCCCGAGACAGTAATGTTGTCATGGTCAACCAGATACACTTTCTATGCAGCCAGAAAAAGGCTACTTTGCTTGAAGTGTTAAAAAAACCCACCAAAAGCTCTCTGGGTATCGATGTTGTGTTACATGTGAAGGCCAGGAACGCCAGAATTTAGTTTGTAGTTTAATTTTTATTATTTTGATTTTTTCATTTTGAGTAAAATTGGAATCCAGTTCATAGGTTGTGCTTGCTGTGCAAATTTGTAAAATGAGTTTTCTATATTCAACTGCAGATTTTTCTCTGGCAGTAAGTAGTTTGCCTAAACTCTTCTGAATAATATGGTTAAAAAATTCTACTTTGGTTATCCGAAAGAGCTTCAGAAATTAGAAACTATGTTTTTCTTTAAAATTAGCTTATATAAAATCAGTATATCTTATTTGTTTTTCAGTTACAAGATCAGCTAACTATCCAATTAAGTTTATTTTTAAAAAAATAATTATTAATTATTTTTAATTTGGTATAGGTCGGAGGTTCCAGTTGTGGTGTGGGATGGATTGTGAAAGAGGCTCGAGAAGCATTCTAGAACCATTGCTGGATTTTTATGAGTTCATACTTTGAATTCCATGCTAATTTTTGCTTCAAAACCTATGTTCATTCTCATAGTAATCAGTACTCTGAATTTTATGTTAGCTACACTCCAAACTAGTGGACCAACTTATTGTTAAGCTACGCCCCTTGATTTTGTACCGTGTAAACTTAGGAGGGTAAGTCGATTTTGGCGTTGGTAATCTAGGTATCAGCATTCTCAACTTCTGCTTTTGGTCATCTCTTTGCGAATATTTTCTTCTATCTCCATAATTTCAATGCTATTGCAATCTAAGGAATTAGATAAACTAGTTCCCTGCTTACTTTTTGATTCTTTATACATATTGCATATTTCCGGTCCTACTTTTGATTGGAGAGTAGATTTTTCTTGCAATTGTGATTACCTTTGGCTGTTAATAACTAGCTATACGAATGAACAATGTATTGTCGATTTTGCTGCAAAATGAGACGACTACAAAATTCCCTAGGAAGGGTTGGGTTCCAGTAAATACTCTTTGAGCCATTAACACTCTCAACAACTTTTGGGTGTAGTGGTCAATTCCCACCAATCAAAAGGTTGTAGGACAAATAGTGGTTGCCTAGGACTTATCTAAGTATCCTTTGGAAGAGCATTCACACTAGAGCCACCAACCACTCAAATTTCTCACAAGCATTGCTATGTGCAACCCGGTTAGCTTCTAGGATAGTTTCATTGTCGGGAGCACTGGGTAGGTCACTTGGTTTCTTGACAATAGCGGCTCGAGGATAGGTTCAATCTTTTGCTTCTCAGTTTATCCAATGTTTGTCCTAAGGTGTGTTGTTGATTGTTAAATGTTGGGGCCATTTTTGGATACACATATTGTAGTGGTTGTGATATTGAGTTTTGGGATGATTTGCAACAAATTTGTTGCATTTATCAGCACTGTAATTTGCAAGATTTGTCTTTAAATTGTTTTGTTAGATTCAAGTTTACTGATATGGTATTGCTTTTGTTCTGCAATCATGGTCTTCTCAACATCCACTCTTGCTTCGATGAGTTTTTCTTTCTCCATTCTTGTGTTGAGATTTAATGTTTTTTTTTGCTTTTATCATTTTTTCTTTAGGTATACCAATCATGTTGATGTTCTCTCTAGACTCTTGCTTCAGACGATTGTCATCATTATGATGCACCAACTTTAGAGAGGTCTAACATTGTTCTGCATGCCCTCATTTGTTGATAGGGGCTACGTTGTCTCATTGATTTATTCTAAGTGTGGATCAATCTCCTTTAATTGATGGGATCCAAATTGCCCCCTATTGAAGTAATACTCAAACCTTCAACTTTATAGCAGCCATTTTGTTGTGCTTCTTGTATATTTACTCAAACCAACTCCAATTATGCTCATCCCAATACTGCTAATATCGACAAGTAGAAAATTAAAATTAAATGAAAGGAAGTAATATAAAAGTCAATGAAAGACAACTGATGAGCTGGAGATTAGATTAAAACATAAAAATATTTACCCTGTTATGCTATCTTGCTTCCAATGATTACCATGTCCTTAGCAAAGAGGTTGCCTTCAACCCTCATATACTATAATCTCTTTGAATTTGTCTCTAGATCTTGATCGGGCACTATCTTCTCAGGACACTTTTAGAGGTCTGCCATTACCTCTACATCCACCTTAAAGTTCGCATCAAAGTAGAATCTTGAGTTCAAGAAGTACCCAATATTGTGTAACACAATTGCCAACTTTGGTCTATGATATTCAATATGGGAAGGTAGTTTCTCTGTACCCTGATGCAAAATTTGGCTATGTACTCATTGCCCCTGGCCCATATCCATAGCATCATAGATGTATCTCACTGGGCGATTTTTGAACTGAAGAGCCACTGCTAAATTCTTGAAATGAAGACTCGGGAGAATTAAAATCCGAAAGTAAAAAACTAAACAATGCAGATGGCATAAGCGTAATAATTGAAATCTATTATTTACTTGTCTTTACAATTTCATTTTTCTTAAGCCAAATACCTATAGGATTCATTAAAAACCAAATACAGGATATCAATGCCAACCCCCTTCTTTGGATAATCCACACAAATCCACGTCTGAATGAAAAACTTTCTTTTGAGATCATCCTTTTCTTTTATTAATGACTTTGAGGTTTTATATGTGGTGTAAAATCGAGTGACTCTTGGATATACAAGCTCATTGTGTTAGATGAATTTTTTCAAGTTCGGGACCTTAACATGGTTGTTTATGTATCAGCAAATGTTTTTATTTCTCTGACCAAAACAACTTCAACACAATCCGTTTTCCATAGACTCCCAACTTATGTTTGAAACAATCAGCATCCCAAAGAATAGTCAGCTGGTTCTCCATAAGCATTTTCCTTACATAATTGGACGCATTTTGCAATAATTACTTCAATCCCATTTTTGATGCTCATCTCTATCACATCCATTCAATATGTCACATAAATAATTAACATTCTTCATTTACCCTGGAGCATCAATCAAATTAAGGATAACAATACCCCTCATGAAAGCAACAAGGAAATTGAGAAGTGCCTCGATTCTACCATCTCTCCAAGCAATCAGACATTAGAGAACAATCCTTCTTTCTTCATATGGTGCATTTCTAATCAATCAATGTGCCTCTCTCTGCCACTATGTCTTCTACCATTGACCATCTAATTATATTAGTAGGGACTTTAAACACTATGCAATTCATGTTCAAAGTGTTGATTGCACTAACTAATAAGGTAAAAATATGGATAGAAGAGTTATATGAAAAATTGAAATTTAAAAAATAACATTAACAATTGTAAGTGAATGCAAATTTGCAACTAAGGATGATGCAGAGGTCACCAACATTAAAAAGGCTGCAATTTTTAGTGCTTCTGTTCTAAAAAATGTTGGAGTAGGTGGTCACCCATTATGATTTGATGGATGATGTGAGAAATCCATCTTGGATCCACAGAGGGCCAAAGTAAGGTTAAAGGTTGAAAATGTTGATATTTGCCACTCCCCTATTTTCCAGAGTGGTGGGGACTTTGATTTAAGGGCTGGCGCAGTGAGCAATGATGAACATCTGCAGTGGCCAGACCTTAGACAAAACACTCCCCACCCCCTATGGCTCCACACTCTTGCCATCCCCAACCATCTCAGCAACATGACGATGAAAATCGTCTGCACTGTTGGATTTTTTCTGCTTTCATTCACCGTATTTTGATTTTCAATTCGTTTTGCCTTTGTAATAATTTTGAACAGTGACTGCAATCTTCTCCATTTTGCTAATGCTAGGGAAATTTCGCAGCTTAAAATTACTACTATTTTTCCTTTTTCTGCCCTGAAGCTCTGCAGATTTCATCTGCCATGGGCTTAATGTGATATTCTGGCCAAGGAAAAGACCAATCAAGTTCTTGAATAACAAGAGGCTAACATTATTGATAGTACCCTCCTTAGTGGATTCAAGATAGATTATGGGAGTGTTGCGAATATCAAGATCCCACTCTTTTGTGCAAAGCCAATTTTATATTTGAGTAAAAGGATCTAGGTGTCCTTTACTACAAGTTGTACCCTTTTTTCCTACACAATCAAAATGTCAAATCAGATGTTATTTCTAAGTCTTTCATTAAACATTTTATCTTCTTATAGATGTAACATCTCATTGAAGTACTGAAAGTACTCTTAACATCTCATTCGCATCATATTGTGTTCTTTTAGCTACTCTAGAGAAAGGCAAGTTGATTCACGGTCAAATAAATATAAATCTATTAGATTCTGAGATTTTTATGAGTCAAAACTACATTGCCAAATGTGGTGATGTAGATATTCAAGCCATCTGTACGAGAAAATGTCAAGAAAGCATGTGATGGCATGGAATGCAATGCTTACTGGACATGCTAAAAATGGACAAGCCATTGAAGCTGTATTTCTCTTTACTCAAATGCAACTGTCAGATGCAATACCCATTGTAATATGGTGTTTACTAAATGAACTCAGATCTCCAGACGTTGCATTTAATGAAAGACTTCGAAGGGCTCTTTAGCATGATCAGTCCGGGCATAATCAATAATAATTCCAGTACAGGAAGCAACAATCTCTATCAGACATTTTATCAAACCATGGGATGTGTTCCATCATATTGTGTTCTTTTAGGTGCACAGAAAAAGGCAAATTTGATTCACGATCAGATAAATATGAATCTATTAGATTCCGAGATTTTTTTGAGTCAAAACTACATCGCCAAATGTGGTGATGTAGATATTCAAACCATCTGTATGAGAAAATGTCAAGAAAGCATGTGATGGCATGGAATGCAATGCTTGCTAGACATGCTAAAAATGGACAAGCCAATGAGGCTGTATTTCTCTTTACTCAAATGCAACTGTCAGATGCAATACCCATTGTAATATGGCGTTTACTAAATAAATTGTCAAAGTGGAATGTCTTTTACTTTTATTTTCTCATTGCATGATTTTTAGTACATTTGACAGTTTTCACATATACAAAACTACAATATCTCTGCACAAATTATATTGAAATTTTGAAAGTAGTAAAATCACTGTAACAAATTGTAAAATATCAGATGTCAGCCTATTCTAATTTTTTTTGAAAGAACACAAGCTTTAGACAAATGTAGCTTAACTTGGGTATGCTTTGCAAAACTAAACCTCCAACAAGATTATATAGAGCATTCTTTGAAATTATTTAAATTGGCATGACAATATGTATGATTTAAGATTAATAAGTGATAACAAAATTTAGTTTCATTTCTCTCGAATGATATCTGATTGGTAGAACAAGGATGCCACTTTTAGCTATTAGCAGCTTCTTGGAAATATTCAAGTCTGTTTTGATCTAAAATCAGTTCCAAAAAGGTAAATTATAGTAGTTAGAAGCTAAATTTGAGCCCAACTGTCAGATTGCTTCTAATGATAATCCGAATCATTAGCCTTTTGATAATGGAACCTAATTATCTCCCTAATTCAAAGGTTTTGTTTCAATTGTGTTTCAATCCTTGTAAGTGAATGCATAATTGCTAAATGATCTACTATTAGGTCTCATGTATTACACAAATGTATGCAAAAAATAGACCAATTTTTCCCATAATTAACCTTCCACACCTCTTCGGCGTACCCATTGCACACTAAGGTGCAATTGCTAGTTTAAAATTTCAAAGTAGAAGAGATGTCTTGATATTTTGGGGAGTTGATATGTATTTGTACATGTTATGGTGGTATTCTTTCACCTACATGTGCAATGAGGTGGAAGATCAAAAAATTGTTTCAAGGGTTATATGACTCAACATGCACATGGAAGAGGTCGTGGTCAATAAATAAACATTTATTTGGTGTGATTAAGGCAATGACCCACTTAGAATTATGTGCAAATTTCTTTTCTATTGCGTGTTGTTTATTTTGGTGTTTATTTGGGGGTTTAGGGTTTAAGGAGCATAATAGTGGGGCACCTTAACTTTCAAGGTTGACATAGACTTCTATGTGTCATGGTACCTTGTTTTTGTTCTATTATGTATTGTTTTGACAACTATTTACTTTTTGTTTAGTGTTTGAGACATACATTTCTTCCTTTTACTCCTCTATTTGGTTGTAAATGGAAGTTCAAATAATTATACCTCATTAAGGCAATGGTCCATTTGATTTTATATTGATTTCACAATCTGAATGGGTAATAAGTAATTAGTTGTTTGCCAAATACATTGTGAACCTAGACATGAAAATCATTTATTTATTTCATTAGCCTATACTTAAATTGAATGACTATTTTAATTGTACTTTCCTACATATATGCCTAGTTTTTTTATATTTTCCTTTGTGTTTAGGTAATTTTTTTGTACTATATGTAGAACAAAATGTTTGTAAGAACAATATTTATATGGAGTTGTATATGTGTTCTCATACCTCTCCAAGTTAAGTTATAAATTTATATATTCAATTCTTTTGATTGGTAAATTATATTGACCCATTTTGTCAAAATAGGTAATACATTTTTTGATTATTTATGAAAAAAAGCTATAAAGTCAAATTCTTTGTTGATTATCTTGAAATCTTAATAATGGTTATTGCATTGGGTTGAAATGTACTATCTTACTTTATATTATAGAAACCATTTATGCTGGTGTTAGTAGGGTTGGAAACTACTTCTCGAACCCTACATTTTTTATAATATCAAACTACTCCAATTTTATAAGTAAATTTTGTCGTTGTTGCTCCTTATATGTATATGTGAACCCATTGTACCTTCATTGTTTTTGTTGTTGGATATGTGTGTAAATATGTTTGCAATGAATGCAATTTTTCAAAGAAACCCAACAAACACCTATGAACTACAATTTAGCGCAATGCAAGTCTACCCTTTCTATAGATATGTTTATGAAAACACTTATAATTATAAATTTCTATATTATCTTCATTGATGACGAATTATTAGAGGATCATATTCCTAATATTTAGTTACCTTTGCATCATGATAATATGAATATTTTGAATGATGATATAAATATCTACAAATGCTTCATAGTTTGTCAAAACATTCTTCCTTGCTTATTAAAAAACTATTAACTATAATACTTGTTGCCATGGAAGTGTGTGCATCCTTGCTGAGCTAATAAAGTCACCCAACCACCTCATGAAACATGGGATGATCTCCCTGAGTGTGGACCCAAATGATGGAGATCAGCCTCCAAAGAGGGTTGGTTCCCTTTGATGCTTCTCCTAAAATGACTTAAATATTAGTTTTTGTTGATGAAAATGGATGAAAAAGATGTAAAAATAAAGCTACTACCCTATGGAGGTGATGCACCAAACTATACAAAATATGTACCTGTTGTTTTTTAACTTACAATTTCTATCAAATAAAGGTCTTGCTTTGCACACAACTCAATTTTGACTAAGCTCACACATAATTAGTATTTCATAAATAGGTTAAATCTTAGTTTTTTTGTAGTGAAACTATGTGTTTTCACAGCTACAAACTGCTAATTTAAATAATAAACACAACCTATAACCTTATGAGTTTTGTTTGTTTTTGTTTGATGATGTTTTCAAATGAGATATAATTCAAGGATTGACATGCAATAACCATAAAAACCACATCAAATCATTTGTCAAAATACATAACACATAAAATTTGAGAAGTACAAACTAAAATGTATTGATAAAAGGAGTTTACATAGAAATACTAGTCTAAAAATGGTTTGAAAAATAAATTTACATGTTTTTAGTCTCAAAAATTGAAAAAAATTGAGTTACAATACACATCTTTTGCTAGAAAAGATTGTAAGAGCTACAACACAACAAAAAATGCAAGAAACGTATTCTAAATTGTCCCATGACATCACTATTAGTTGTTTAAAAACTTCCTAAGAATTAGTAACATTCTTTTAGATCATAAATGCATTTGCTTTCCTTTGTTTTACTTGGTCATCTTTCCTTGGGCGTCCAGTTGAATTGTCTCCTTTGAATGTGTAGGTTGCTGAAGAAAAGGAATTGATTGCTCTGAACTTATCTTGTTGAAGATGTTCCTAAATGCTTGCAAAAGTGGGTGATTTGATCAAATTATCCCCTATATCTTCTTATCTACCTTCAAAATCACCAATTGATTCCTATATGCATGCAACTATACTCTCCCTGCCTTTAGGTCATGTGACAATTGACTTGAAGATGATTAAATCCCTTAAGAGGGCATAAGAGACCTCTAAGAACTTGTAGCTACCACTTGTCTCACCAATTGACATCTTGATTTTATCTTTTCACTGTTTATAAGAATATCATACACATTTACCTCTCTATTATCCATCTCACTCTAATTGTCATAATCTCATTTGCAAGATGATAAAGCATGTGATTTCATGAAATTGAAGTGATTAGGACTCCTTGGAGGGCATAGGATTGAAGTTCTACTTGTTCTATGACTCTCAAAAATAATTTGAAGTCATTCTTCTACTCTTGTAGGTGTTTATGCATCATGCTTTCAAACCTCCATAGGGTATTCAATCAAAACTTACATTTATTTTCAAGTTTATGACCATACAGTCATTGCTAGTCATGGTACTTATCTTTGTACTACCTTATGTGACGATTTTTTATTTCTTAGCCCATATTATTTTTGGCATGGTGCTACCTTCTTTACTATGATACTATTCTATCAATCTTTTCATTGTATGTTTGTATAGCCTCCTTGCGACTATCCTTTCACTCTACATGTCTATATCTCTATATATGATTGTGTCTTTGAAGTTTGGTGTGATACTTCATTATTTTCAACTCCCCACTATTATAACATACTATAGGCCACCTCATTTATAATTTTGTTTTCTTCTATGCCTTATAATTAC
Organism: Sequoia sempervirens; assembly: GCA_007258455.2. Lineage (NCBI taxonomy): Eukaryota > Viridiplantae > Streptophyta > Pinopsida > Cupressales > Cupressaceae > Sequoia > Sequoia sempervirens. Next base: position 369 of record VDFB02293055.1, on the reverse strand, counting down.
ATGGAATATTGTCTTTTAGACATAATATTGGCCCATAAATTGTCTCATTACTTCCCCTTGGAACTGTCATGACTAGGTTGTGATATCAAGTTACTCATCTTAACTACCTTATATCCTTGTTGACCATGAATTGTCTACTAACAACTCACTATCTTGTGTGTCTTCAAAGTCATTCACACTTAGCTCACATTGAGGTTTTTCATTTAGTACTCATTTCCATATCCCAATGGAGTCATGATATTTGATAAGACCTCCAAGTGTGATTATATAAATGGACCATAAGGACTATCCTCTAGGTACATTTGTATTATGTTGAAGATTATGCTATGGACTCTCCTCTTTTCCATTTGAATGTCTTCTAAAGAATTG
>VDFB02293053.1:0-28896 GCA_007258455.2 Sequoia sempervirens | reverse complement strand
TTGGGTGATTACTTTTTCCCCAAGGCAGGCCCTCTAAGATAAACAAAAGTGAATGAAGAACAATATTCGTAACTCGATCAATCCTTGTTGGCAACAAGGAGAGAGAATGTACACAACAAAGTCCCCACTCACAATTCTCAAGACAATAGTTTGTTCCAATTTTAAGCCTAAATCGGTGTGGAGGTGATTGCTTTATCTCAACCCAAAGTCATGGAAAAGACCTTTTGATTCTCAAGATCACTATAAAGCGCGAGAGAAGCGCATATGTCCTTTTCCAATGGCTTTAGTCTAAGTAAGCCCTCACAAACAAACAAAACTACACTTGTTCTTTTTAAACCCTCAAAGCAATGATGATTTCGTTTTAGAGCACCAAATGAAGTGTGAGAAATTGCCTTGTTCAATTGTTAATCCAATAAACCAAATCTAGTAAGTTGTGATCCTAAAGTTCATTTTAGCCTTTGCAAGAAATGAAAAAGGTTCTTTTTAAGCCCAATGGAAAACTAGTGTCCTAAGAAGGAGAAGGATGACAAATTCTTTGAAGAAGTGTTAAACAAACACTTAAGTGTTAAAAAACACTTTGATTAGATAAAATATCATCTCCATGCTCCTCTTTCTTTTGATTTCAATTTCCAACCTACAAAAGTGATCAAAATGTTAGATGAGATCAAAAGAAACAAAAGGATATAGGGGTTAGATAAACCATTTACCAAAACACCCTAAAACTTAGCCAAGTTATCATGTGTTTACTTTAAATGTAAATTTGAAAATTTTAACTAATTTAAAGTTAAGAAACACCTACACCATTGGATAGCTTGTGAAATTCTACCCTATTTTAAAAAAAAAAGCATCAAAAAAGACCTACGTATGACCAAGATATGGTCATTTTAAAATTGACTCTAAAAACACTAAAATAGTGATCATATGCGGGTTAATGAATAGTGCTGTCAAAAAACAGCAAAATTTTATAAAAAAACGTGTTGGATTTGAGGTGTATGCCCTCCTTCTAGCGCCAATATGTGAACCATTTGAATCTATACCTTGCACAAACACAATAAACATGCAAACAATTAGATCAAACACAAGATTAGAAACCAATAATTCCTCAAGAAATCCATTTGAAATTTGCAAAAGATAAGAAATGAAAATGAAGAACACAAATGAAATAATTAAATCCTATCTAATGCAAGCAAACTCTTGATCTCTTGAGGGAGTTGGTGCAAATAGGTGTGTGGAGATTTGCCCTTTCCCAACTCCTTGAATGCAAATGTTGATTGAAGATGATTGATCCACTTGATGAAGACTTTGAATGTATGCTCCAAGCTTAAAATCTGCAAAAAAACCTAGCTATGATTTAATGAGATGGATGAGAATTGCTAAGTATTTTAGCATAGTAACTTTGCTTGAAATGTGGATGATAAAATGAATGGTGAAGCATTGTATTTATAGAATGATAAGTTGAAGAGATGTCCAAATTTGATCAATGTGGGACAAAGATTCAACCAATGATATAATGCCACTTTTCAACATGTGAGAGGATGAAGGTTGAGCAAGTTTTGAGGATTGTGCAAGTTTGAAATTTGAATTTGATGAGATGACATGTTTAGGGGGGATGAAAAATGAGTTAAATGCCAAGTGGGAGACATGTAAGAGACAATGTAAGAGCTTTAAATGCTTTGTTGGATGGACAAGTCCTTTGGGGAGATTTCCAACCTGGAGGAACATTCTAACTTAGATGCCTTTTGAATGAAAATAGAGAATTATTAAATCAAATAAAATGATTTTAATTCAGCAAGTTGCAAAATCTAGAGGATTTGAGTGGATAGGATTAAATTAATCAGATTTGATTAATTTCAAGGATATTTAATGATTTGACACTCTGATTTTAGATTTTGGATTAATTCTAATGAAAAAAGAGAGGAATATGATAAGAGGCTAATTAACAAAGATTTTGATTTATTTAATTAAAAGGGATGGTACCAGATTAAATTAAATAAGGTTTTAATTTATTTAATTTAACTGATAGACTTTAGAGATTTAATCAAATAAATTGATTATTTAATTAAATAGGGATAATTAGATCAGATGAATTGATTTAATTAACAAGGGAAAGTGACTTAATTAGACACAATAATTTATTTAATTAAGAGACGAATATTGATGAATTTAATCAAATAAGGGAATTTGATTAAACAGCTAGACCGAGGGATGATTTAGGAAGAAACGGTGTTAGTAGATCAGAGTGAGATGCGCAATGTCAACTTGTACATTTTGTGTGTCTACACAAGTAAAAATTTATGCTGCTTATACTACCGTATATGTCTGAATTGTATTTGATTTGACTTTGAAACTTGATTAAAGAAAAAATATTCAATAAAAAACTATCTAACCAAGTGGAAGCACTAGATATCGGAGTTATAAATCTAAATTTGAAAGAATTAGAATTTTATCCTTCATGGAAAAAAGGTTATGCGTTATACGGTGTGTGTCACTTTTTAAAATTGCTCTTTTATGAAAAAAACTAGTTTTGTAGGAGATGGAAAAAGAAAAGTAACTGATTCCCAAAATTGAAAAAATATTTTTAGAATGTACAGACAAAATATGACAAGACTCTAGTTTGCATCATCTTCCTTACGGTTTAATCGCTATAGGTGCCCGAATGTGGAGATTGTGTTAAAAAAAAAATATCAGTGTCTAGTTTGGCCAAAAATTGTAAACCACTATTGTGGGATCACCCCACTAGGGTTTTCTCTTATAAGCATTCTCCTTCATTGTATTCAATTATTTTGTAACTTTTTCTTTAAGAGGAAATAACAAATCTTTTCTTGTAGCTCTCGCACGTGGAAGGTGTTCTTGTTTTTTGTTTAATCTTGCTTCTATGCGTGTTTCACAATTTCAACATGGTATCAGACCGTGGATTCATCAGACCCTTTCTCCATTTTTGAGGGTTTTCTTCAACTATGGTTATAAAAACATCGAATCTAATATCTTCATATGGTATCTAGAATTATGTTCAAGAGGTTGAATAGATGAATTTTGATTATAAATTTTCCTATATTTGTTGTCAGGAGCTTCTAAGGAAAACACTTTTTGAGATAGAAGTCATATGGCTTTCTTCATAAAAATATTTTAAAAGAAAATTATTGCAACACTAAATAGAACTCAATGATATTTTAAGATATACGTTATATAACACCCACTAGTATATTAAGCGTTGGGCACCCAACGACTAACACTTACAATTAGCGGTGTCAACTTAGTGCCACTGTCATTTGACTTAGCCAATGGTGCTGACACCTCACCCCACCACTTGTTCGCCGCTCTATTGGTAGTAGGGGCACATGGAGTTTTTTAAAAGCCTTAATAAGCCCCATGGTCACATGGACAACCAATGCTCAACCCACAAGGGGCCAAGTTTTTGCCCCTAATACCCTAATAGGGAAATTTTTTGTTGGGAGCCATAACTTTTCACTCAAGTATCAATATTTTTCAAATAAGATATTGATGGAAAGCAGGTTTCAAGCACTATCCAATGGTGCAAGTATTTTTTTATGTTTTTCTTCTGGTTCATTTTATCTCTTATTAAAGTTAGGGTGGTGTTATCACCTTTCTCTCTCCTATGTGACTAACACTTTTATTAGGGATATAATCCCACTAAATATGCATTGTAGGCTTTTTTCAACATTAATAATTATTCCTTTGAAGTTATTAATGTTTATGCCTCAAATGATGCTATTAAGTGATCTACCTTTTGAAAATGGATTATGGATTCAATGCCTATTGTCACTTGGGTCCTATGTGGGGATTTCAATATGATTGAGATATCCTATGATAAATGTAGGGCCTTACTTATATGTTGGATAACAATCAAAAGAGAGGCATGGTACTATATGTGCAATAAATTAGGGTTTTTTTAAATCTCAATCTTGGTCGCCACCATGACCATACAATGTGTTACAAATGGAACAACTTAGAGTGGGCCTTGATAGGAACCTTAAGTAGCTTGATTGAACTATGTTGTTAATTCATTTTTTTCATCGTAGCCATTTTTCTTGTTTTTTGAGCATTTATTGAATGTTGTCCTCTTATGTTGGGAATAGGATGCCATTTAATTTCAATCCTAAACATATTTCATGTCTCCTAAGTCCTTGGAAAGTGTTCCCCAACACTAGGATTAGAAAGAGATTAAATTTGAATGAAATAAACATGTAAATTGGCATTTGTAATTAATTCTAAAGGATAGGAACATGTGAGGACACCCAAAAAGAGCTCCTACAAAATGGGAGCACATGGGGCACCCACATGAAAGGTGGAACTCACCTTGAGTTAAGTTAACTATTTGGAGATTGATAACACTTCAGTAATGCATGTAAAGATCCTAGAAGTTAGGGATTGATGTTTACATGCATGAAGTTCAGTTCAGTTCAATTCAGTTATGGTTAAATTATCTCCAGTTGCATGTAGTTAGTTTCAGTTGAATGCTAGTTGACTTCAGTTGACTTGGAATGCATGACTGATGACTTGAGTTGCATGACAAATAACGGGTTATACATTTAGTTAAGTGGGGATGATCAATCATGCATCCTGTTTGCATGAATTGATGGAGAGATATGTTTCAGTTAACAGAGATTGACTTGGACCCACCTTGGGCACCCAAGTTGGCATCTTGGAGTTAACACTTTTGCATGATAAGATATTTTATAAGGCTGAGTTAAGTGGGCCCATTCTTGGGCGCCAACTTTGAGGAGAAGCTTACAAGATATATTTGTAATCAACGTTGAGTTATGAATTTAGTTTGGGACGCCCAAATTGATGAAGGACTTGGTTTGACATTGTTTTTCACGGGAGAACTCTACTTGCAAAGAACAGGCATAGGTTTTGTGAGATAAGATTTGTGCTTTGTAATTGGAGTTTACAAGGCTCATTATTGTCTATAAATTGCAACAAGTTGAAGAGAGTTCTATCAGAGTTTATTGTAGGTTGTGAAGAAGAATTTTTGAAGGAAAAAGAAGCATCTCAAGTAAGGATTGATAAATAATTATTGTGATCTTGTTCTAAGGTTAAATAATACAAGCACTATTGATTCTAGTGGTGGAGTTTTTTCCCGAAAGGGTTTCTCCATGATATATGTTGTGTCACTTCTATATTTTGGTCTTATTCTTCTACAATCTTCTGTCTACTTCGACAAATGGTAAAATGAATCTAAACAGATAATCATATACAAAGAAATTGTAACAAAGAACACTTATTTAGATCTACAGTATAATAGTTTTACAAGTTTTAAAGCTACATAATTACCTCCATTTTCAACATCTTAGACCACTATCTGGTATGATCTTGCATTGAGTGATAACTTGCAAAGCCCAAGGCCATAATTTTTTTCTTCTTCTAAGTACACTACTTTATCACAACCACATTAGGTCATATTCAACATGTTTGGAATCTAGAGCCACATCCTATGCATGAGAAAATTTGGATAGCTTGATGGAATAATATTATCAAACACATTTATTGCTTCCTCCACATTTATAGGTGCTAACTTACCCATTTTTACCATTTCTCATATAAGACCACCACCTCAAAAATCTACCAAGCCATCACCACTTTGGAAGAAAAATATTTAATTAGGAGGCTTAACTACATGTTGCCAACTCTACTGCCAAAAGCAAGTTGTTGATGCCCATGTTACTTGTTGGGCCCAAATCAAAGCTCAAATTCACTAGATTCAAATCAAAGACTAGGTCTTTAAGGAATTCTTCTAGAATATATGATATCATCGTAAATCTTAAGTCATTAAGAAGATTAAGGATGGATAAAAACTTCCAATAGATATTATTGACATTATAGAGGACTTTGTTTGACATTATGATATTTTTGTGTCTTTTCAAGTTTTCACATCTCAATGCAATATTTGTGATCAAATGCTACAAAGGAGGACTTGTGTGAGGCTATGTTCTTCATTTTGAATGGAAAAAATATTTACTTAGATGGAATCCTATATGAGTTTTATAAATTTTTATGGGATAGTGTGGATGAGGACCTACACAAAGCTTATCTAGAAAATTTCCATGGAAATTCTTTAGGGAACATAATTAACAAAGGTAATATTAATTTCATACCTAAATCTAGTGACCTCGAGTACATATACAATTGGCGACCCACAACTTTGCTAAATTCCTCCTATAAGATCATTTCCAAACCCTATGCTCTCAAGTTGAGGCCTCTTCTTCTTCAAATAGTTTACTCGAGCAAAATAGTTTCCTTAATCCATGATACATCATTGAAAACATTATTTCTATATTGGAAGAGATAGAATGGGTTTGATGTCCTGAAACAACCTATAATTTTCCAAGGGTTATGATTGCATTAAATGACCCTTCATTCTTTATTGCTTCATGCATTGGGTTTTGGGCCCTATTTCATACACTCCATTAAGATGCTTTTCACATATATCTCTACTTGAATTACTATTAACAACTAGCAATCCAACTCTTTTAGTTTATTCCAATCTATATGCCATGGGTGCCTCTTAGCCTTTGCACTTGACATTCTTGTTGCTTAAGGATTTGGATATCTTTTGACCCATGTGGTCTACCAAAAGCTAGTCAAGATTATTGCCTTGCCCAACCAATCAACTTGTTAATGGTTACTTTGTGGATGATTCATTTCTTACTTTAATTGAAGAAGAGGATAATTTCAAACCAACTCTTCATTGTCATGACATATTATGCAAGGCCTCACGTTTGAGTATTCAATGAAAAAAGACTCAATGCTATAAGCAATATTTTCTTCCTAAACTATGTTTATTATATTCTTTTGGCTAGAAGTTGATTGATCATTGAGAGGTTTTTATATTTATTGGCACCCCTTTTACTTTTCAAGCCTCTCCTATTGTCTTATGACAAGTTATTATTTCCAACATTGAGAAGAAGCCAACTTACTAGATTACTTAGCCCCTATATTTGGGAGAAAACTCCATGTGTGCTCTAAAATTCTAGTTGCTACTCATGTTTATTATTCCTATTGTTGGGTTCCTTCTAAGGCTTCCTATTTAAAGATTGGGAAATTGCTCAAGAATATTCTTTGGACCTCTTTTGATTGGAATAAAGGTTTTCACCATGTGGCTTTGGATTTTTACCATCTCCCTCATGGTGTTAGGGGTTTAGGCTTACTCTCATCCCATCAAGGCCTTGATCTTTGTGCTAAATGGATCATTAGGGCCTCAAAAGGCAAGGATACTAGGATGATTCTTATACGACATTGTATTTCATCTAGAGTTCCCTTTGGGAATCTAGCTTGGAAAGGCCTTGGGATTCATACTCCCCTCAATATCAAGGAGCTCATTCAGATCCAAGGCATGGTTGTTATTAAGAGCATCTAGAAGGCTTGGTTGCCCATTAATCCTTGAATTCTATGGGCTAGTAATGACTTCCATAATGGCATTTCTATTAATTAATAATCGGTTTGACATCCTCTAGTTATTTCCTATCAAGATTATCCTTTAGCCAAAGCCCCTTGGGTCCATGCTTTGAAATTTCATAACATAAAAATTAAAACACTACCATATATTTTCAATAGAGATACTAAAAATTATTATCCTTGTTTGAGGCTAAGTTAAAATTTTAGCTATCCAATAATGATTGAGAGATCTACTAGACAATTATTGATGCCATTCCTCCCCATATGGTTCACAAAATTGGGAATAGAACTTTCAATCCTTAGTGGCAAGACTAGAAATGGTATCGTAATACACTATTTCATAATCATAGACCTTGCAAGGGATATTTTTGGTTTACACCTAATCTCCCCATGGTGGCTCAATTGAACCATTATTGACATCATAGGTTTCAAACTATTTGGTTAGCTATTCTTAAGCCCAATTTGGATCATTTTGTCTTGTGTATTCTTTATCAAGGTCTTCAACTTGGTTCCCACCTCTCATTTCAAAGTTCTTAATCCTCATTTTCCTTTTTGTTGACAACTTGAGACTCTTGAGAATCTTTTTTTGGTTTTGCACCAAAGCCCAAGAGGCCTAGACTTAGATTCATAATTTGTTCAAGCATTTTAGACCTAACCCATTTTCATGGTATATGGTTTTGTTAGGAGGTTCGCTCTACCTCCCATTTAAACTTACCTAGATTTGGCATGCTTTCATAGTGAATATCTCTTTAGCATTTGGAAAGACATAAAATCTACCCTCTTTACAAGATGTACAACTAATGTTCAGTTTTCATTGTATACTAAAGTTGTGATTTGCTTTAATGTGCTTATGTGGATTCAAGTGCACACAAGTAAAGTTGCACTTGAAGTTACCCATCTATAAGTGTGTTTAGATCATTAGGGTAATGCCCCTTACATATTTGCCAGAATGTTGTCACCTTTTGCTTCCCACCAAGGACACTCCCCACCACATGGGCACAAATGTGGACATAGTCACCTTGCTAAAAAGGATTGTGGCCCCTAGTCACATGAGTCTCAACCCAATAGAACTAGATATCATTCTGCTGAAGGTTGGTCTCAACCCTCTCGATCACCATCCATCTCTTCTTATAGGTGTGGTGCCCTTAGTTGGCCAATTTTTGGAAATTTTTCTCACTTGGACTTAGCTATTTCTCCTATTTGTGCTCAACAACCAGTAGATGATGACCAAGAACAAGAAGGTGTTCTCATTATTTGGGAACCAATGGATGTTGGTTCTATCCTCACTAATAAACTAGACAAGTGTGACCCCCCTCTTGATGGTGTTATTCTTGCCCTTTTATCAACCTTGTATGATGTTTAGACCTAACTAACTTTTATATATATTTTTAGACTTGAGTCCCTCTTAAACTTTGAGGGAGTGCTTTCTACCACCAACCCCTCTTTAATGAAGTGTATTATTATTTTTTAATTTATATAAAATAATAAAACTTTATTCATCATAAAAAAATAATTCAAATATAATTTAAATTATATTTAATTTATTATCTATAGGTCGTTTTATTCCCTTCTTACATATGTCATTCAAAAGGGTTAGATTTAGTTTGAAGCTTTGTTGTGAGGTCACAATTGAAGAGTATTAAATTTGAAAACCATATGGCCATTTCTCACACTACCTAACTCACCTTACCATGACGAAAAAGCAAGTGACCAAACATCAACGGATTCTTTAAACCAAAGATCAAAAACTCTATAAACTTTATTCAAACATAAGCAATTGAGACATAAAAAATTGAATATTGGAGTGGAGTGACTAAATATTAGCAAAATCAAGACCAAATCTTGATAAGTAGGAGTATTTTTTTTCCATGTCAAATTATGATATTGCTGTCGAGTTCAGCAGTATGATTCGAGTCAAACTCATTGACCCATGTTTCATGAGTAGTGGTTCAACAAGAACCCATCTCTCATGATATCGAATCAGTCCCTGCTCATTGCATCACAGGTGATGCTCCGCGGAGGTGGCTTAGTCCGTCAGGAGGTCACCCATCCCGATCTTGCTCATTTCAGCTTAACCCGAGGAGTTTTTCTCAAGGTTAAGCCAGCGAAGTTATTACCATTGCAAAACCTTTAGCAAGTGTTGTGCCTTATGAACCATTCACAATAGAGCCTTTAGCTCATCAATTGATAAGTAGGAGGTATTTTTCCCTGGCGTGTCAAATTATGATATTGCTGAGATTCAACCTTGGAAAACTCCACTGGTTAAAAGCTTGGTTGGAGGCCGATCTTGGGATGGGTGACCTCGGGGCCGGACGATGCTTCACCTCGTGAGCATCACCTAGATCACGATGAGTGCCTAAGTGGACCATTGATATCATGAGAGATGGGTTCTTGTTGAGCTTACTACTCATGAAACATGGGTCAATGAGTTTGACTCAACTGATTGAATCTGATAACAAGCTACCTCCTACTTATCAGTGATAAACTAAAAGGGGAGGCTCTATTATGAATGGTTCATAAGGAACAACACGTGTTGAAGGGTTTGCAAATGGGGTAACAACTCAAGCGGGCTTAACCTTGGAGAAAACTCCCTGGTTAAGCGCGCTTGAGCTGGAGCAGTACTGGGATGGGTGACCTCACGGGGCGGACGGTCTTCACCTCTGTGAAACCACCTATAGATACAATGAGTGCTAAGTGGACCATTCGATATCTTGTCGAGAGATGGGTTCTTGTTGAACCACTACTCATGAAACATGGGTCAATAGGTTGACTCGAAACTACACGGTTGAATCCTGATAGCAATATCATAATAAGACCAAATCTCTCAATTATTTGTACGCGTTGTAGGTGGGATAAGTTTGAAATACACATTATAATGTGGACCCTTGAAAGGATCTATTTTTGATCATGACGAAGTCTGGTTAATTTGACTTTTATCCAAGATTTCCCACCTTGACGTTACAGCAAATCCTTGCTAGCAATAATGATTGCTAAGAATTTGCACCATTGGATGAAATGAGTGGTACTGGTGGCGCTTAGATAGCAATACAGTTCATCTTTTAAGCAAGAGAGTTTACCCTAGAATGAAATGCTTCAATTCGGGTGAGTTTTAAGGAACCATGGGGTATGGAAACAATCCATGAAATTCATGTGGGTTTTTAAGCTCACCTATACCCCCTTAAAAAACCAAAGTGGTTTGACTAATTTTGCCTAAAGATTCTTCACGAGTATCACTGCAAAAATCTATCTGGGTAGTTCTAATTTTGCCAAATAAATCAGCCTGGCATTGCAGAAACGGTGAATTTGGTAAACGAAGAGTGGAGTTGGAATATTTGTTTTTGGATTTTTTGTCTACATTCATATTGGGCTGAGATACCCTCCTAATCATAATGGGGGAATCCAGTCATCTGGATATCGAAAGAAGAGGATCAATTGATAGCAGCCGAAGAGATAGTAAAACGGTCCACCCGATGCAGGATTCTGCAATGAGGGCTTCTGCGGTGCCATACTTTGATGACAGGTATAACAGGAGGAAGAGGGGTGCCTGGCTTATCACACTATTTGTGATATTAAACGTTGCAGTATTCATTGTGGCAATGTTCATCAATAATTGTCCTAAGGATTCAGGACGGGACAACTGTACCATCAGGTTTCTGGGAAGGTTCTCATTTCAGCCCCTCAAGGAGAATCCTTTGTTTGGCCCGTCGTCCTCAACGTATGTATTTAATATCATCGCTTAATTTAGGTTTTCAAATATTTGTCTTAAAGTTTTTTCAGGTCTTTTCTTATGTCTTATCTGTGAAGTCTTAGCTTTTTCTTTCAAATCTATTGAAGCTTTTTTCATGTGTACTATCTACCCTGTCCTTAGATTTTTCTCATGTCTTTTCGTGTGTGGGGTTTGCTTTTCTTAAGCTTTTGTAACAGTATGTTCAAGTGGGTGTGTGTGTGTATTAGGCTCTGGGATGCTATTTATTAGGATGGTTATATACTATTTTAAGTATGTCGTGCTTGGCCTTAGAAGCCAGTGTCGTGAAACATGTATATTCGATGTTTTTAAAACAATCTAGAGAAACTTCTGAAGGATCTTTCTTTGATTGAAGAATTAACAATGGTCTGCTTTCATAGACTCAACCACCCATAAGGATCAAACTCAAAATTGGCTTCGTAGCCACCACGTGATATCTGTTCTGCCAAATTCATCTGTGATTTGCACCTAGCCCTGTCGATATGAGTGCCTCCAGAGCCAGTGGACCTTACTGAGATGGAAATGACAAAACATTCCATTGACCTTATTTGAAATAAATCAAAATCTGAAGCAGAAATATGAAAGCGCAATTCTGACTTTCCAAAGCAAGATCAAACTGATGAGATCTGACAACGCTGTTGTGCTTATAACAAGAATCTGCAGTTATATTTGGGAAAACTCTGTACCTAAATTTTGAAATAAAATTTTAAAATCTGAAATCTGCAGCTTTGATAAAAGCATTAATGTACATGTTCCAAATAAATACCGAATGTTATACCTGGGAGAACTCTTCACCTTAAATCTGAAATAAAATAAAAAATTCTTACACCTCCTGTTCTTGTACCACTTCTAGTGACACGTATCTGGCTCGTTACATTACTGTTGAGTAGCCACCAAATTTGTTGGCTATGCATTCTGTCTCTGTTCTTGTTTTGGGTTTAAGTTCTATCTCTGGACAGGAATTCTGGATTTGCATCGGTGGTTTAATCCTCTAGCTCACCAGTTAGAATATTTGTTGATTCTATGGAAGATGGATGCTACATAATAGAAAGATAGAAATAAATTATTTTAAAGTCACAAACCTGAAACTACCAAAGTAGGTCAATGGGACTCAAAAATACTGTAAGTGACAATAGCTAATCAGGAATTGCTGCAAGGAACTCCAAGGAGAAGTTATAATCAAGGGGAACCATTGATTGGTTTAAACTTTAGACCTTTTAAATTCAAACAAGTCTGTTAATGGCTGAATTATTTTAAATGTGTCAGTGTGGGGTTGGTATTTGTATTTGTTCAGTTGGGAAATTTCCTGTTAAACTTAAAACCAATGAGGAAGGAATATAGAACAATCACCTTTTAGTGTTTAAAAGGTTATACATTTGATTATTAATCGCTACCTGCGGAAAAGCCAAAGATTACCTCAAAGTGATTTGGTGACTGAAGTTCAGTAGGAGATTGTATTATTGTCAATACCACAGCCTTTATTCGAATAACTTGTGAAGTTTCTGAAATGTGTTCATCTTATCGAAGACTGTCACCTTCCCCATGCCTGGAAAAAGGGAAGTCCCTGTGCAATACTTATTGGTTTTCTGTTGACAATTTCTATTTTGAGTTAGATGCAAACTAAACTCACAGGTTTGTTCAGAAGCATCTAATTCATTTTCATGGACTTTGAAGACCTCATGTCTACTAATTTCTATTTCTTATGAAGAAAATTCTGGGTTGTGAAAGTAATATTATCAGAACATAAGTCAATATATGGTTATATCAATTATCTTGAAACATTATATATTTCAAAGATTAATAAAAGAAATGCAAGGTGTAACAGCGGTCAGCACTGACCATAAGTTGAAGTTATAATAAAATTATTAAAATATTCTTTCTGATACACCTTTGAAGGATGACAAAGAAGTTTGCAAGCATATTATGTTTATCCAAATGGTCATTTTTGGACTTATTTCCACTGGAGTATAATATGCATATAGCTAAACAGCTCATAATTTGATTCAGATATCAGACGTTAAATATCTGTTGGTGTTTAATCTTGGCACTAAATTACATTAAATATATTGCGATCTTTAGTGGTGGCTAAATGTTTTGATACTTTTCCGTTTTCACTGTAGAACATGTCTTTTAAATGGGCTTGAAATTCGGTTACCGGTATGTCAGAATAATCATTGTTTTATTTTTAATAAGGCTGGACAACTTATGGAAATTTATGCAAATACAATAGTTTATGGTAGATTAGATTTTGTTTGACATTGAGATAAACTTTGATAGACGTGCATTATTTTCCTTCTCTTATTAGCTTTTCATTTTGCTGCAGTTTGGAGAAAATGGGAGCTCTTGTGTGGAGTAAAGTTGTCAAACAGCACCAAGGATGGCGCCTTATCACATCTGCTTGGTTGCATGCTGGGGTAGTTCATCTGCTTGCCAACATGCTGAGTCTCTTGTTCATAGGGATTCGCCTTGAGCAGGAGTTTGGCTTTGGTGAGTTTTATATGATATTTATATGCTTTGAGACAGCTGTTCTCTAGCAATCATGTTTCTCTAGAATCTTATCTAGATATTTAGTTGTAAAATTTTAAGTTAAATGTGATCGAAGCTGTCTATTGCACTGTTTCTGCTACCTAAACATCTATCAACCCTTTGTGCCCCTTGAATATCTATTGTACTGTTTCAACTCGTTAAACATCTATTGCACTCTTTCTGCTGCGTAAGCATCTATTGCACGGTTTCTACTCCTTAAACATCTTTTGCATTATGTATGCATTTTTATTAAAGAGCATAGTTATTAGAGAGGGACCAGATTTCCATATATTAAGGTTAGACTTTGCTAGCATGAATGATCAATGTGAAACCAATAAATCACTAAATTTGTTTTATGTAAATAAGCAAATCTTATTTGTGCTCTTTTATCTGGAAATAGTCAGAACTTTTATCAGACAGGGAAGATGGCAAGTCCTTTACTGGAGAGCCTGAAGCCAGGCTTGTTTATGAATAGATAGTTTGTTTGTCCATGGGTGTTTATATTCTATAATGTCAGATTTCTAGTAGCACGTCTGGTTCATTTTGTTAGTAATTCATTTTTAATGCTTCTGCTTCCAAGCATATCTGCATGGGTTTGGTAAGAGTCAAAATTAGCAAAGTATTAAATTTAAAATGGTTCAATATGTGAACAACATACATTCTAACAAACATATGTACATACATGCACACATACACATGTACACAAACTCACAAACATGCACAAACTCACACGTGCATACATACACACACTTTTCAGAGCAGCTTTTATGATATTTTAATGTTTAATTTATGATTCTAGTCCTTTACTCATGGAGCTATTAGCAACATTTAAAAGATGGTAGGTTTTGAACCATGATGGAAAAAATTCATGGCTCCATTTTACTCACGTGGTCTACTGCATGGTTACAATAAACATTTGGAGAACATTTTAACCAGCTTAAAACATCTCAAAAGGGATCTAAGATGAATGGTGCTATTCATAGTAACAAAATATGTTTTAAAGATTTATCAGATGTACAATAGCTTCAAATTGTAGGAAAAATATAAAAGTTTGTAGATGGTAAAAGAGAGCTTACAAAGATTAGAATTATACAGAAACATAGACACTAATTTATCAATAACATAGAAGATAGACCATAGGACATTGCAAGAACTGAATAAGGATTTAATTTGATTTGTTTTTCAAATCATCCTTAGGTCTTGTGATTTTGATGTTTTGAACACTAATAAAACACAAAACTCTATGTTTAAGAAATATAAAGAGTCATAAACTAGGTGAATGGTACATCATTTTGTAGCTAGATAAGATTATATATAAAATAGCTTTTCCATTCTACAGTGTAATGTCCCCTTGTTAAAGTTATTTAAAAACATAAGAGTACAAGTTAGGACATATGATTTATTTTACCAACACATCATTTTATTTATGTAAATTTGCCTTTTAGACGGGTACACACCATGTATTATCAATAAAGCACATAATTACTTGTTAATGATTAGTTCATTTCAGATCGCACATTTTAAGACAAGTAAATGCATTATCATCTAGGGCATTAACTATCATGATCATGAAAGACTGTTTACTCCCAAGCGGAATAGACCTTCACCTCATTTCTCTCCCTAACCTCGTGGGATGGTAGATTTACTATGCCAAGGGCGCATGCACCATCTCGAGTTGGACACCCTCAAGGATTGGTTACCTGTCTTGGGCTCTGTCCAACATTGGGTGGATTTACCTGCCTTTCCCTTCCACACACTCCCTATCCTCATCGAGCGTTAGCGAAAGGGAATTTTGGCCCGAAGTCTATTCTCGCAGTAGTAAGTCATAACAGTATTCACTTATCCTATTGAATTCACAAACATCACAGATTAGAACATTCACTGATATTGATTCTAATAAGATATGAGTTAGGTACTATACTGTAACCCATTGTTGGAGGAACTGGAATTCGATTATATAGACCTCAATGTTATATCAGTTGGTTGAGGGTACTTACCTCTGATCGTCGTACTAACTGGACTTCTTCCAGACTTACTTTCCTGAGCCCGATCTTTGATGCGATGATGTATCTTCCTAAGATTTAGTTGTTCTTGTTTCTGTTGATCGATCTGCAAGAGTAAGTTTTATTTCCTTCTCTTTCTGCCAGGTACGATGTTATGCTTCTCCTTTATCTCGGCCACCGATTTTCTGTATTTCCAGATGAACAGATTTTAGAGAATATTTTAATTAAATGCGTCCCTTTCAGAATCTGCCAGTATATATTCTATTTTTATTCGATGCCCCTCTCCTTCTTTCTTAACCTCCTCTTATATCTTCTCACTTTGGAGAAGAGATACTGTTCATTGGAGGGCTGTGTCTTTTGGCAAACTGTAACTTTTCTCAATCGCTGCCTTCCCAGCAGTGATATCCTTTCATGAGAATATCGCTGCCTATGATGCAGCTGTTTAAAATGTTTTTGAATATATTTTTATTATTATTATTTATATATTTTTATATGTCATTCAATCTTTATATATATTTGTATTTACAATATTTTTATATTTAGATTCATAAGTATAATATTGCCTTTATAATTATGATGATAAGGAATTTGCTAATGTATATTCATGAGTTTATATATTTTAATATTTGTAATATTATATTATAATGATTGTGAATATTAAATTACTAAATATGTGTATATATTTTTAATATGTATTTTTTTTTGTCATTTACTTTATTTTATTTATTTATTTGCATTTCAACACATAGTTAACTTTATATTTTGATGTTATATTTCGGGGACATGACAGTCCTCCCCGCCCAAGATTGCTTGTCCCCAAGCAATCACAATTAAAACATCATTTCACACTAGGAGTCACACTCCCTGACTCAAGAAGCATTTGGACTAGCTACAATAACATGGTCATAATTTTTAAACATAAGTAAACACAAGGATGAACTCCACATGAATTAGAAATTAAAGTGGACAACCAAGTAGCTCAACCAAGTGGCACATAGCACAAGAAACAATCACTAGTTTTGACCAATAATATTGTAACATTCTATAAGGTAATTATAAGAGTACATCGGATACGTGTAATACATAGAACATACCCAAGAAGCATAAAACGTGAGCATACATATGAACATATGCAAGTCATATGAATACAAGATACACGAATACCAGTCACAGAGTATATACATGATCATACGTAAATCATAAAGTAAGCCACACTTAGGGTATGAATCATAGTCATATAATATGCTTAATAATGTACAACTAAAGCATGAAGCAATTACTCGAGGCATGGATCATACACTCGAATACAAAGGCAAGTACCACAAACATCTATTCACGCAGGTCTTGAATTGCATTTGAGTACACATGAGGCATAAATCAAACACATCATACATGAGAAGAGTATTCATGAAGTAAATATGTTGAAAACATTTAAGACATAAGCAACAGAGAGGCGAAGCATATCATGAACTCATGAAACATATGCATGGAGTATTTGTAATATATTTGATGTAAGCAGTAACTTCACGGAGTCATGTAGTATTCATATAAGCACGAGAGTAGATGATGTTTCATAAGTCATAGAAATACACGCGAGACATTGTAATATATGTGGGTAGGAACATACAAGAATACACATGAGATATGTAGGTCATAACACAAAGTGCATACCGGCATTCAAACATGAGGACACATGAAGCATGAAGTATTCGTTTTAGCACGCATGAACACCTATATAGTCATACACTTATACAAGACAAGAATCATACACGTGCAAGCATTTGCATGGATCACATATGCTGAATACATGTCAGATATCGAGAAAATATTTCAACGGCATACAATAGGTACGCATATAATCACTCATATCATACATGGAGCAAATGGTCATACATGAAACAGTTACAAGGTAGGCACATAAGATATTTGTAAGCCACAATCACTTCAGAAATAGTAACATGTTGAAAGATACATAAGTCACGTTACAAAGCCTATTCAAGGTATTTAAGAAGGTACTCATATATCAAACATGGATTAATCACACACAAACTTTCATTAAACAATCATGTTGAAGGCACATCAAATATAATCACTCACAAGCTATGATACACTTAGGAATTTACAAGTAAGGCACGTTAATACACTCAAGGTGTGCAAATACACTCAGAGAGGTATACTTGTTCAATCGGAAATATACACTCAAAAATTTACACATGCAGTAAACATGCTAAAGCACATCAGGCATAATCAAGTATGTAAGACATCTGGCACACTCATAAGTCATAAGATCTGAATCATACCTTTGAACACATGTAGGCCATGAGAAATACATGGAGCATACACCAACTCGAATACATAAGGTATGAAGTATTTACACACATAGAGCGAGAAGCATTTAGTCATTACATAAGACATGAATATGTAGAGCATTCATGTACACTCAATTTTACTCCTATGCATGGAATAGAAGCATATCATGCCTTCAATACACAATGTGAAGCATTCGTTTGAATATACACAAAATGATCATACATGTAGAGCATAGGTATACCGTATAAGAATGTTCGTAGATACACTCCACAAATACATGTAAGGCATGGATTATGCAACACAAAGTATTTATTTAAGAACAGAGTGGTTGTGTGTATCAGTCATGAAGTGGACAAGTAAGATGCTAAGCATGTCCATATATACCATGAAACAAAACATCATAAGATCATGAAGTATATGCACGAGTACATGAAGTCACAAAGCATATGTATGAATACATGTAAGTCATAAAGTATACACTTGAATACCAGTCATAGCAAATGCAAGGTCATAGAATACACACTTGAATACATCATCATGAAGTACAGATTTGAATTCAAGGTCACAAGGTATACAAATGCGTCATTCAAATACATATACAAGTCATGGAGTGTACACTTGAATACAATTACAATTATAGAGTACACACTTGAATACAATTGTAAGGTCATAGAGTATGCACTCAAATACAGTCATAGAGTATACACTCAAATATGAATACAATCGAATGGAGTATACCGTCAGACAATGGGGAAGGGGATTCGGTGCATCCCATACTACACCGTTGTCCCATCCATGAACCCAAGGTCATTAAGTATACACATGAGTATGAAGCATACACGTGAATACACGTAATACACAAAGTATTCACATGAACATATATTATGACGAGTACATATAAGTCACAAGGTAAATCTTTGAATACACTTGAATACACATACATTTTCTCAAAGTACACACTGGAATACATGTAGGCACACAGGATGGCAGGAACATGCTCTGATACCACTTGTAATGTCCCCTTGTTAAAGTTATTTAAAAACATAATAGTACAAGTTAGGACATATGATTTATTTTACCAACACATCATTTTATTTATGTAAATTTGCCTTGTAGACCGGTACACACCATGTATTATCAATAAAGCACATAATTACTTGTTAATGATTAGTTCATTTCAGATCGCACATTTTAAGACAAGTAAATGCATTATCATCTAGGGCATTAACTATCATGATCATGAAAGCTTGTTTACTCCCAAGCGGAATAGACCTTCACCTCATTTCTCTCCCTAACCTCGCGGGATGGTAGATTTACTGTGCCAAGGGCGTGTGCACCATCTCGAGTTGGACACCCTCAAGGATTGGTTACCCGTCTTGGGCTCTGTCCAACATTGGGTGGATTTACCCGCCTTTCCCTTCCACACACTCCCTATCCTCATCGAGCGTTAGCGAAAGGGAATTTTGGCCCGAAGTCTATTCTCGCAGTAGTAAGTCATAACAGTATTCACTTGTCCTATTGAATTCACAAACATCACAGATTAGAACATTCAATGATATTGATTCTAATAAGATATGAGTTAGGTACTATACTGTAACCCATTGTTGGAGGAACTGGAATTCGATTATATAGACCTCAATGTTATATCAGTTCATTGAGGGTACTTACCTCTGATCGTCGTACTAACTGGACTTCTTCCAGACTTACTTTCCTGAGTCCGATCTTTGATGCGATGATGTATCTTCCTAAGATTTAGTTGTTCTTGTTTCTGTTGATCGATCTGCAAGAGTAAGTTTTATTTCCTTCTCTTTCTGCCAGGAACGATGTTATGCTTCTCCTTTATCTCAGCCACCGATTTTCTGTATTTCCAGATGAACAGATTTTAGAGAATATTTTAATTAAATGCGTCCCTTTCAGAATCTGCCAGTATATATTCTATTTTTATTCGATACCTCTCTCCTTCTTTCTTAACCTCATCTTATATCTTCTCACTTTGGAGAAGAGATACGGTTCATTGGAGGGCTGTGTCTTTTGGCAAACTGTAACTTTTCTCAATCGCTGCCTTCCCAGCAGGGATATCCTTTCATGAGAATATCGCTGCCTACGATGCAGCTGTTTAAAATGTTTTTGAATATATTTTTATTATTATTATTTATATATTTTTATATGTCATTCAATCTTTATATATATTTGTATTTACAATATTTTTATATTTAGATTCATAAGTATAATATTGCCTTTATAATTATGATGATAAGGAATTTGCTAATATATATTCATGAGTTTATATATTTTAATATTTGTAATATTATATTATAATGATTGTGAATATTAAATTACTAAATATGTGTATATATTTTTAATATGTATTTTTTTTTGTCATTTACTTTATTTTATTTATTTATTTGCATTTCAACACTTAGTTAACTTTATATTTTGGCATTATATTTCGGGGACATGACATACAGTATATACAAATAGCATTTATGACTCCTACAAGGGGAAGATTTCCTAAAATGTTTCCGTTTGGGAAGTGTTTTCCTGGTGCTTCCTACCAAATGTTGGGGAAAAACAAATGTTTCCCTTCAAAGCAAAACATTTTCTGGTCATTTAAAACATGTCATTTGGGCCTGGAGGCCCCACTATAGTCCACCAAGTGTTTCAAGAAAAAATCCCTAATTAAGTATATTAACAAAAAACATTCTCAAGTCAAAGGGGTTGTGGTCAAATAGTAGCTGTAGGACCACTTGGTTCTCATGTTAGAGACGAAGGTTTAGATCTCCCCAAGAATATCTTACTGCTGGTTGAAATGCTGGAGTGGTATCCCTGCTTCAGTGTAGACTGGTAGCGTATAGTAGGCCTGTAGGTGCTGGAGGAGTACAAGGAGAAAGGAGAGGTGTTCAAGACAGAGGAGTGTGGATCAAAGAAAGGAGATGGAGGAGAGAAGTGGATGACCTGTAGGAGGAGATAGGAGGTCAGTGTTCAAGCTGGAGCAGTGTAGGAGGGAGATGGTGGCAAAAAGAAGTAGGTTGAGTGGATGCCCTATAGGAGGTGACAGTAGTTAATGAATTCAAGCTGGAGTGAAGATAGGAGAATTGTAAGTCCAGCGGCCTCCCCCACCAGGAGAGCATTAGATAGAGTGGTATCCCTGCATGATGTAAGGGGTGGGGGCTCCCACTATCAACCCTCACAACATAATTTAAGAAAAAGAAAAAACATTCCTTAGTAGACATTTAAATCAAAATTTGACTTGTTATTACAATCAACACTTTGGTCTACACAAAATATTTTAATTCAGACTGTATATATTCTTTAAGTCAGCCTTTAAAGTGCATTTAATGTTTTTTTGAAAATGCTCAATTTGTTTATGCTTTTAACTTTTTTAAGTTCTAACTTTAATATTTAAAATATGTCTCATGTATACTTTTGCACAAGGACTTACACACACGTGCAGGCACATAAACTATTTCTCTGTTTGCAAAATTTTGGGGTTTTGGAAACTTGTGGCTTACTTTTTAAGTTCTAACTTTAATATTTAAAATATGTCTCATGTATACTTTTGCACAAGGACTTACACACACGTGCAGGCACATAAACTATTTCTCTGTTTGCAAAATTTTGGGGTTTTGGAAACTTGTGGCTTACTTTCATTTCTTGGTTATCTCAGAGATAGCTTATGTACCAAAATTTCATCTTGATTAGGTTGTTGAATTGAATAAGATTAACATAAAATCTTGCTAATTGTTGTCCTCTTATGAATGTCGTCAAAGATCAAATTTTCTCTTTTGTTGTTTAGCACTTCCTTTCCATTCTCACATCACACTACTTATTTATTCCATCAATGCTAATCCCATCTGCTTCAGACAAGAAGACAGCACAGATGTGTGTTAGATGCTTTTATGCATGTATAAAAACTCGCATCATTAAAAGTACAAGGTTTTGACTTCGTATTACTGTTAAGTGGCATAAAAATGATGTTCATTGAATTGCAAATTTCAATAAAAAGAAACATACTTTGTATGGACATTTTCAGGCTGCAGAGTTTTTTTTGGTAGATGCATGTTTTGAAGAAAGAAGCCACTGGGCTTTGACTATGGTATTTTTAATTTTCAATGGATTATTATTGAGGCACGATGTGCTTTTTATTTGTGTACCATCTTGGCAAGCAATCACATTCTCCATCTGGTTTAGCTGCAATTTTTCTGATGTGTGTAACTGTATATATGGAATCATGGATTAGATTACTTCTATAAATTTACTTTTAGTGCAAGTGCTAGTTTGACTGCAATACAATTGCTTTAGTTAAAGCAGTGCCAGTTCTATTCTGTTTATGTGTTTTGTATTTAACTGATAACATGTGCTGTTGAATTTTCTGAATGGAAAACAATGAAATATTCAAATACAATCAGGTATCTAATATTATGAGGTTTTTGGTCTGCAGTGAGGATTGGAATAGTTTATCTTCTCTCTGCTTTTGGTGGTAGTGTTATGTCAGCCCTTTTCATCCAGAACGGTGTATCAGTTGGAGCATCTGGTGCTTTATTTGGATTGTTAGGAGCTATGCTTTCAGAGCTTATTACAAACTGGACAATCTATGCCAACAAGGCTAGTAGCAGTTTCCATTCACTCTTTTCTAACATAATTAGAGAGTAAAGTCTTAAAGTTAGTATTTCATTCTTGTACTTTGATATTGGTGGAATTTCTTTTACCTGATATTTAATGCTTATGATTTGTCTATGCAGTTTGCAGCACTTGTTACGCTAATTCTCATCATTGTTGTCAACCTAGCTTTTGGGTTACTACCTCATGTAGATAACTTTGCCCATCTTGGAGGGTTTTTGTCTGGATTTCTTCTTGGATTTGTGTTTCTGGTTCGGCCTCAGTTTGGATGGGTAAACCTCAGGGATGTTCCCCCTGGTTATGGTGTGAATTCAATTGCCAAATCTAAGCACAAGCCATACCAATATGTCTTGGGGCTGTTGGCTCTTATTCTACTTATTATTGGGTGAGTTTTTCTTCAACATCGTTTTGTTTCTGTTATATTATTGTACACATTGATGATCAAGGTCATGAATATTCTAATGTTTTGGTATCTCTCCAACCACAACCTGCATAAATACAAATATAAAAGATGATTTTGTAGGACAAGGTTTATGCATTGAAGTTAGAAAAGGGGGATTCTATGTATACATTAGTTGTTGTTCAGGTTCAGACAATCTTGGTTGAGATGGAAATGAGGAAGGGACCTCTGTTACTTGGTCTGCTTATTGGGATTTGTGGATGAGGCCATTCCAAATGCTCTATCTGCTGTAGTAGCCCAGTTACGTGTATTTGGCATTGATCCTTAGCTATCTTCTAGTGCGGAACAGCAAGCATTTTGGATAACTTAGCTGACTTTGCTTGAAAATTTTGATAAGTCTTGAGAAACAGTTAACTGGTAATTAAAGAGGATATAATCTTAGGTTAGGAACTTTGATGGGATTGTGGTTAATCGTTTTACATAAGAAAACATGGATTCATATTAAATCATGAAATAAGAGTTGCACCAATGGAGAGGCCCCTTTCAAGGGGTTTCAAGTGTTTTATGATATGCCCATATTTTTTGATCAAATCAAGGACAGATATTAGACAATATTTAGAAAACGATGCCTTTTTTATTTGATCAAGTTATGGATATATTTTAGACTAGCTACAAAAGAATGTCTAAAAGCCCAAGAAAAGAATTGACATTCCGAGTGTAGTACTTGGAAAGGTTAAGAGCAACTATTTGAGAGGAACAGTAGGGACTAGCCATAGCATGCACGGTGAAATATTGAAGGTGCAAAGAATAAGTCTCTGCTATGTTTCTTCTTTCTTAAGGGAAATGCACTTATACTGCAACAAGTAATTTTTGCAACACAATTCTAGAGAGGATTTGCCTATTATTTTGGAGATTTCGCCTCCTAAAAGCTCTAGCAAGTTAAAAGCAATCTTCCTGTAACTTGTTTATTGACATTGTGGAGCAATTTTTTGCCCTAATGCTTTATTAAAATAAATAAATAAAGACAAGTTAATTATTTACCCTTATTAGCTAGAATAGCCAGTTTTCTAAGCCATCTATAATGGCGAAAATTTACTTGTTCATATTTTGCCTAGGCCCTAAATAAATGAATTTTACAGAATCAACATTCATGATTCTATTCCAGCTTTAATGCATAGATCTCATAGTTTCTAGATATAAAAATAAAAAAAGTAATTCTAAAATCCCTGGCATGGACGCTTTAGGGTACCATATGAAAATGCATGGTAGCAAACTTTCTGAATTACTAATGCCCATTTGTTTCCGCTCCAAAGATGTTCTGGTTGTGATTCCTGATAAATCCTCATTTTGTAACAAATTTCCTGCAACATATTTTTGTAATAAAAAAATCGTTACTGTCATGTTAAATACTCCATTTATGTTTTCCCTAATTTCTGAACACCGTTGGTTTTCCCAATGCCTATGATCTGTTTCTTCCTAAAACTATTTTTTGCCTGTTTTCTAGGTGGTGAAGAGAATTTCTTATAGTACATCTAATAAGCCGGTTTGCATGCCTTTTATTCTGTGACCTACACTCTTTTAAAACTGTCATAGTTTATGGCAATTGGGTCATGTGCCTGACAATTCCCTCTAATTTCTTGCAAATGAATTAATGAGCATTTTGGTCCACATGCCTCCTTTTGTAGGAATAGCGGTCTAAGACATTCGATATGTGATGCATACAATGATTTGTAGCCATGTGCATTGGCCTGAGGTGTACAGTATTCTGTGATATGCACCATAGTACTTGATACATAATAGAAACTACACATTATTGACAGGGTGCATCAAAATGGTATGTTATAGGTTCATTTGACAAGCATTTCTCTTTTGCTTAGCCAAAAAGCCTTTTCTCTTAATCTTCAAAATATTTACATATTACAGCTGCCTAGATATCCGTCATTATGCATGCCTTCTAGAGAAGACTGCAGTAGGTAAGATAGCTATCAAGACAACATTATAGTCCACAAATTAGGTATCTGGCACTCTTCTCTTATGATCGCCCAGCTTGTTGCATACTGTTGGAATGTTTACTATCCCATAGAAGAGGTGGGGAGAATTAAGAGAGCTTGGTTGGTGAGTGGATTAAATTGGGTTATATGCCAAGGCTCATTCTGGGAGGTTTGTTTTGCAGGTATACTGTTGGCTTGGTAATGCTATTTCGTGGAGAGAACGCAAACAAACATTGCAGCTGGTGCCATTATCTAGATTGTGTGCCAACAAGCAGGTGGAATTGTAACGACAGAACTATTTCTTGCCAGGTACAGAGGCCATAAGTGTAGGCATTTTTATTTATTTTTATATCTAAATTCAAAAAGGTGAAGGAGAAAATCTTAAAATTTCTACTTTGACAGTCACTATTGTCAGTTTGATAAAATTTTGTAGCATCATGTTCTTTTGCTAATCAACCTTGCCTCTACTTTGTTGCAGGAAATGGATAGTGGAACTTCATTTACATTGACATGTGATGATGGCAAGACTAAAATATATCAACTCGCAAATGCTTCTGATGACAGAAAAAGACAGCTGTGTATTCAACAATGCTCTTAGTTTGTATTCTTAGTAGAAAGGATGGAGGACATGAGTTGGTGATGGTTTTCTGCCGACCAAATTCTTTACTGCTTGTAAATTAAATAAGTGATAATAACTCATTGCCGTATCGTATAGTTATACCTATTCTTTACTAGTAATTAGTGATTCAGACATTGATATTGGGTAGGTTCCCTTTTTGTAGAGCTGTAATATCCTATATGTTTCTTTCTTTTTCAATAAATTTAGCATACACAGGTCAGCTTATCTACTAATGAAGCATCTGGAGACACATTGGTTGGTACAAATTTATGATTGAACATAAACGCAAATTGATTGGGAAGAATTCAGTTCTAATAATGGTAAAAAAACGAGTTGGATATACAGTATTTGTTGGGTGTAATATAGGTGGGTGTCTTGTGCATTGGATTTTCAAGGACAATTTATATGGATGATACTGGTACCATTCTCTACTCTTATGATCAGCATATAGCCATACCACTTGTGTAAGAATTGCTATGATTGGCAGACGTGGCTACTATATTCCCCAACAGTCCCTAATCATGAAAGTGATGTTCACTTACTATGCCGAGTGGTCTACATGTATAAAATTGGATATTGTCTTCTATTTAAAATTGAATGGGATCCTTTCTACGGATCATAGCTTTGAATGATACCTGGTAATTAGAAATAACGTGCATGGCATCTCGGTTTGGTACTCTAGAAAAGCTATTGATCTAGGATTGGAAGCAAGTACTGACATCTTGCATTTTTGGCTATACAGATGTGCTCAACCATTGTAGCAATCCATTGACATGGAGTTCTAAATTGGCAAAAACTCGGAACAAAGTAACAATGCTCTAATTACTAGCATACATATATTAAATATTAATATATATAAAATATGCCGAGAGATATCCTTCTATAGCGTTTTGCTGTTTTTTTAGGACCAATTTCTGTACAAAACAAACAAAAGTAACCCCACTTCTTCATTTCAAAGTAAAATATTACTACAAATCTGTAATATGAAGCCAAATTCTCTAGAAAACCTGAAGGGCTGTTGATGTAATATCCACACGATTAAGGATTGGACAACTTGTGACATTTATAGATGCTAGAGCTAGGCTGGACAAATTTAGGTCAACAATCCTGCCAGAAAAACCAAGAATCATAAGAAATGAAACACAGAACTAAATATCTCCAACAAAATACATCCACTCCTAAAGAAACCGACTTACTTGCGGCAATTGACAAGACTTATATGTCGAAGCCTTGGAAGATCTAATGTAACAGATGTTAACAACCAACATAAGTCAAGTTGAAGTGCCTGCAAATAGATTAAGAAATAAAAAAAAAAAACTTGAAATTATAGAATTTAGTCTTCAACAATATGTCATCGAAACAAAAGAATTCACCTCAAGATAATAACACTGAGATAAAGCAGCCATAGATGTGGCATTAATTCCCTCACAATTATGGAGCTTCAGATCCATCGGCATTGGCATTCTCACAGCCTTAAGACATCAAGATTTCACTTCTTTAGCACAAAGACACTCTTCTCAATAATGATTTCACTAAATACGTAAGGAAAGACAAAAAAGATTAACCTCCAGTGATATTTTGGGGCAGTAAGATGCATCCAGAATCTGAAGATCTGTACAAACTGCTGCAATTTCTCTAAGTGTATAATCACTGACATAAGAGCAGTTGGAAATATCCAAAGACTTGAATAGCGGACATGACATAGCTGCAGCACAAATTATCGGATCTGAAAGCTTATGGCATGAAGCTACATCAAGTTCCTGCAGTACAGGACAATTCAAATTTGCAGATGCCACACCTGAGCGCTTAAGGGATAAAGTTTCTAGCTGAGGGCACCTGAACAACATTCAAAATATTCGCTCCTCTTGAGAGTTCTTAAAGTTTGTAGATAAAATGTCTGGTAAAGTAACACAACATACCTGACAAAGATTCGAATTGTACATCTCATAACCTGGAGATGTCGCAGTGATTCATTTCGGACATGTATCTCTTGAGAACCACCACTTCCTAAGGTGTCATCAATTGGCTCAGCACGGGACATCCACTAATAAACTGAAAAAAGCATCACCTAAATTTCCATGATATATTGTTAACACCTCAAGATTCCTGTACATTAAGAGTATAGTGTGAGAAAAATGGGAATGGAATGAGTCTTCAATTACACTTTGACAACATTAAAAATGACCAAATAAAATCCATAACGAACAGTCTTACCTAAGAGTTCGTAACGCCTCATGCACAGGAATATCCCACAGAGAACCTGGTAGATGCAACTCAACAGCCCTCGGATACCTACGACACACTCGTGCAACTGATCAACAAAAAAGAAAAACATTGCCTTATATAAAAATCATAAAACAATGGATAAGCATGCAATCTGATTAGTTGCAGACAACTTAGAGAATGTTGAAACTTAATATGGTATGAGACTACCTTGGTCTGAGGTAATTCTACAATTTTCAAAGTTCAAAGACCTCCAGAAATTTTCATGAATGTTATACCCAAAAAAATAATAAAATCTAAGTCAAATCATCGAGACTGGACAACGATGAAGCTGCTTGTTGTTTTAGTTTTTTAGTTTTTAGTTTTTTTTCGGTATTCAACTACGGTTTGCAAGCTGTGTTGATAAGCATATCTTTGTTTTTTTAATCCTTATATGATCGTGTAAAGCAGATTTAAAGTTAGTATTATTTAAAAATAGTTCGTCAGTGAAGACAGCCAGTTGCACGCCAAATTCAAGCTGAAGAGTTTTTTCTTATATTGAATTTTGATTTTTGATGGATTGTAGACAATTGACAAAATCTCGGAACAAAGTAACAATGCTCTAATTAAAGACACCTTTTTCCCATAGGATTGCCACATAAATATGTGAGTTTGTAAAAAGCATTTTGATAGACCCTAAAAGTATGTCCTCCATGGAACATTAGGGGCAGCCCTATGTTTTTAACCTTGAATCTTGATAAGGTTAAGGTATACATTAAAAAAAAAACATTGTGATATCAAATTCAAATTTTTGTAAAAAATCTATTCAAAATAAAATAAAGAAAAATTAAAATACTTTAAATGCAACACTATACCAAATTAAAAATCTACCTTTGCTATGTGATCAATTTGTTGTTTAGGAGTGTAAAAATGAGCAAAAGATATATTATTTCATTCCATGGTGACAATACACTTCAAAAACTCCTAGGATCTTTCATTCATATATATAAAGTATGCTATTCTGAAGTGTGGTGTCATTTATGGAATGGAATTAATAAAACTAT
>VDFB02293052.1:0-28257 GCA_007258455.2 Sequoia sempervirens | reverse complement strand
TGATCTGTTTCTTCCTAAAACTATTTTTTGCCTGTTTTCTAGGTGGTGAAGAGAATTTCTTATAGTACATCTAATAAGCCGGTTTGCATGCCTTTTATTCTGTGACCTACACTCTTTTAAAACTGTCATAGTTTATGGCAATTGGGTCATGTGCCTGACAATTCCCTCTAATTTCTTGCAAATGAATTAATGAGCATTTTGGTCCACATGCCTCCTTTTGTAGGAATAGCGGTCTAAGACATTCGATATGTGATGCATACAATGATTTGTAGCCATGTGCATTGGCCTGAGGTGTACAGTATTCTGTGATATGCACCATAGTACTTGATACATAATAGAAACTACACATTATTGACAGGGTGCATCAAAATGGTATGTTATAGGTTCATTTGACAAGCATTTCTCTTTTGCTTAGCCAAAAAGCCTTTTCTCTTAATCTTCAAAATATTTACATATTACAGCTGCCTAGATATCCGTCATTATGCATGCCTTCTAGAGAAGACTGCAGTAGGTAAGATAGCTATCAAGACAACATTATAGTCCACAAATTAGGTATCTGGCACTCTTCTCTTATGATCGCCCAGCTTGTTGCATACTGTTGGAATGTTTACTATCCCATAGAAGAGGTGGGGAGAATTAAGAGAGCTTGGTTGGTGAGTGGATTAAATTGGGTTATATGCCAAGGCTCATTCTGGGAGGTTTGTTTTGCAGGTATACTGTTGGCTTGGTAATGCTATTTCGTGGAGAGAACGCAAACAAACATTGCAGCTGGTGCCATTATCTAGATTGTGTGCCAACAAGCAGGTGGAATTGTAACGACAGAACTATTTCTTGCCAGGTACAGAGGCCATAAGTGTAGGCATTTTTATTTATTTTTATATCTAAATTCAAAAAGGTGAAGGAGAAAATCTTGAAATTTCTACTTTGACAGTCACTATTGTCAGTTTGATAAAATTTTGTAGCATCATGTTCTTTTGCTAATCAACCTTGCCTCTACTTTGTTGCAGGAAATGGATAGTGGAACTTCATTTACATTGACATGTGATGATGGCAAGACTAAAATATATCAACTCGCAAATGCTTCTGATGACAGAAAAAGACAGCTGTGTATTCAACAATGCTCTTAGTTTGTATTCTTAGTAGAAAGGATGGAGGACATGAGTTGGTGATGGTTTTCTGCCGACCAAATTCTTTACTGCTTGTAAATTAAATAAGTGATAATAACTCATTGCCGTATCGTATAGTTATACCTATTCTTTACTAGTAATTAGTGATTCAGACATTGATATTGGGTAGGTTTCCTTTTTGTAGAGCTGTAATATCCTATATGTTTCTTTCTTTTTCAATAAATTTAGCATACACAGGTCAGCTTATCTACTAATGAAGCATCTGGAGACACATTGGTTGGTACAAATTTATGATTGAACATAAACGCAAATTGATTGGGAAGAATTCAGTTCTAATAATGGTAAAAAAACGAGTTGGATATACAGTATTTGTTGGGTGTAATATAGGTGGGTGTCTTGTGCATTGGATTTTCAAGGACAATTTATATGGATGATACTGGTACCATTCTCTACTCTTATGATCAGCATATAGCCATACCACTTGTGTAAGAATTGCTATGATTGGCAGACGTGGCTACTATATTCCCCAACAGTCCCTAATCATGAAAGTGATGTTCACTTACTATGCCGAGTGGTCTACATGTATAAAATTGGATATTGTCTTCTATTTAAAATTGAATGGGATCCTTTCTACGGATCATAGCTTTGAATGATACCTGGTAATTAGAAATAACGTGCATGGCATCTCGGTTTGGTACTCTAGAAAAGCTATTGATCTAGGATTGGAAGCAAGTACTGACATCTTGCATTTTTGGCTATACAGATGTGCTCAACCATTGTAGCAATCCATTGACATGGAGTTCTAAATTGGCAAAAACTCGGAACAAAGTAACAATGCTCTAATTACTAGCATACATATATTAAATATTAATATATATAAAATATGCCGAGAGATATCCTTCTATAGCGTTTTGCTGTTTTTTTAGGACCAATTTCTGTACAAAACAAACAAAAGTAACCCCACTTCTTCATTTCAAAGTAAAATATTACTACAAATCTGTAATATGAAGCCAAATTCTCTAGAAAACCTGAAGGGCTGTTGATGTAATATCCACACGATTAAGGATTGGACAACTTGTGACATTTATAGATGCTAGAGCTAGGCTGGACAAATTTAGGTCAACAATCCTGCCAGAAAAACCAAGAATCATAAGAAATGAAACACAGAACTAAATATCTCCAACAAAATACATCCACTCCTAAAGAAACCGACTTACTTGCGGCAATTGACAAGACTTATATGTCGAAGCCTTGGAAGATCTAATGTAACAGATGTTAACAACCAACATAAGTCAAGTTGAAGTGCCTGCAAATAGATTAAGAAATAAAAAAAAAAAACTTGAAATTATAGAATTTAGTCTTCAACAATATGTCATCGAAACAAAAGAATTCACCTCAAGATAATAACACTGAGATAAAGCAGCCATAGATGTGGCATTAATTCCCTCACAATTATGGAGCTTCAGATCCATCGGCATTGGCATTCTCACAGCCTTAAGACATCAAGATTTCACTTCTTTAGCACAAAGACACTCTTCTCAATAATGATTTCACTAAATACGTAAGGAAAGACAAAAAAGATTAACCTCCAGTGATATTTTGGGGCAGTAAGATGCATCCAGAATCTGAAGATCTGTACAAACTGCTGCAATTTCTCTAAGTGTATAATCACTGACATAAGAGCAGTTGGAAATATCCAAAGACTTGAATAGCGGACATGACATAGCTGCAGCACAAATTATCGGATCTGAAAGCTTATGGCATGAAGCTACATCAAGTTCCTGCAGTACAGGACAATTCAAATTTGCAGATGCCACACCTGAGCGCTTAAGGGATAAAGTTTCTAGCTGAGGGCACCTGAACAACATTCAAAATATTCGCTCCTCTTGAGAGTTCTTAAAGTTTGTAGATAAAATGTCTGGTAAAGTAACACAACATACCTGACAAAGATTCGAATTGTACATCTCATAACCTGGAGATGTCGCAGTGATTCATTTCGGACATGTATCTCTTGAGAACCACCACTTCCTAAGGTGTCATCAATTGGCTCAGCACGGGACATCCACTAATAAACTGAAAAAAGCATCACCTAAATTTCCATGATATATTGTTAACACCTCAAGATTCCTGTACATTAAGAGTATAGTGTGAGAAAAATGGGAATGGAATGAGTCTTCAATTACACTTTGACAACATTAAAAATGACCAAATAAAATCCATAACGAACAGTCTTACCTAAGAGTTCGTAACGCCTCATGCACAGGAATATCCCACAGAGAACCTGGTAGCTGCAACTCAACAGCCCTCGGATACCTACGACACACTCGTGCAACTGATCAACAAAAAAGAAAAACATTGCCTTATATAAAAATCATAAAACAATGGATAAGCATGCAATCTGATTAGTTGCAGACAACTTAGAGAATGTTGAAACTTAATATGGTATGAGACTACCTTGGTCTGAGGTAATTCTACAATTTTCAAAGTTCAAAGACCTCCAGAAATTTTCATGAATGTTATACCCAAAAAAATAATAAAATCAAGTCAAATCATCGAGACTGGACAACGATGAAGCTGCTTTTTGTTTTTGTTTTTTTTTGGTATTCAACTACGGTTTGCAAGCTGTGTTGATAAGCATATCTTTGTTTTTTTAATCCTTATATGATCATGTAAAGCAGATTTAAAGTTAGTATTCTTTAAAAATAGTTTGTCAGTGAAGACAGCCAGTTGCACGCCAAATTCAAGCTGAAGAGTTTTTCCTTACATTGAATTTTGATTTTTGGTGGATGCCATTGTAATACGCCTTTGGTGTAATAAAGACACCTTTTTCCCATAGGATTGCCACATAAATATGTGAGTTTGTAAAAAGCATTTTGATAGACCCTAAAAGTATGTCCTCCATGGAACATTAGGGGCAGCCCTATGTTTTTAACCTTGAATCTTGATAAGGTTAAGGTATACATTAAAAAAAAAACATTGTGATATCAAATTCAAATTTTTGTAAAAAATCTATTCAAAATAAAATAAAGAAAAATTAAAATACTTTAAATGCAACACTATACCAAATTAAAAATCTACCTTTGCTATGTGATCAATTTGTTGTTTAGGAGTGTAAAAATGAGCAAAAGATATATTATTTCATTCCATGGTGACAATACACTTCAAAAACTCCTAGGATCTTTCATTCATATATATAAAGTATGCTATTCTGAAGTGTGGTGTCATTTATGGAATGGAATTAATAAAACTATATATGCTATTCTGAAGTGTGGTGTCATTTATGGAATGGAATTAATAAAACTAAGTTGTTTGGCATGTAAAAGATTCTAGGAAGAACTTAGTATTAATTGTGGGTTTTGAAGTGTGATTGTTACTATATAATGAAATAATGAAACTTTAAGTTGTTTGATTTGTAATATAATTTTTTTATAGTGTAATTTATTTTTAAAATAAAGAGAATTAAATTATGTTGTGGGCTTGATAGGAAAATATGTGCATCTTTGAAGTTGGAAAGAGTTTAAACAATTGATATATTGTGGTTATTTAAGTGGGGAGGGGGCTTCACATAAAACACATATTGGTTTACTTTTAATATATAAGTTGTGATTGTTTTATTTTAGCTTTATTACATAGTATAATTTAAAATAAGAGAATTATATCATATTGTGGTTTGATAATAATTTATTTTAAAAATGTGCAAAAAATGTGTTTGCTAGAGTTTGTTCAAGTTTTACTTCCATCTTTTCTCTTTGGTGCTCTTATGCTTACTCTTCCCTTTTTTTCTAATTTACCCTCAATTACTCTCCATTAATTATTGGCTTGCTAGATTGGTTGATGTTTTAGCCTCTAACACGTGTTTCTCCCTCAATGTCTATGGACCACAATCCATTGAGGACAAGATTCATTGTTGGCCCAAATCAAAGATATGTTGAGAATGGATGAAGAAGCTAAGTGGATTATTGTGGGAGATTTCAATGCTAGACTCAAATCCTTTGAAAAGTAGGGTAGATCTCATTCTCTTGTTGTAAGGAAGGGCTAACTACTCTCATTAGAGATTTTTCCCTATGGGATAGTTTAACTAGAAGGGTTGGTTCTCACCCAAACCAACGGAAGAACAATAAGAGATCAAACCCTAGTCCAAATTGATAGATTATTGGCTTTTACTATGTGGTTTAACAACAAATTTATTTATAATTCTAAAGTTTTGTCAAAGTTGGCTTTAATCATTGGCTAGTCTCCTTGGCCATTGGTTTTTGACACTTTCTCCAAAATATTTCTTTTCAAATTGGAGAAAATGTGGCTTACAACCTAATTTTGATCAAGTGGTTTCTACTTTTTGGAAGAGTCAAATTGATTACTATGGGACAAAAATGGATGTCTTTAGTAGAAAGTTGAAAGCTCTCAAATTTTGACTCAAGGAATGGAATCCTTAGGATTTTAGAAACCTATTCTAAAAAGCTAGCTTGGGGAATAAAATGGCTAAGTTTTCGTTTCTCTTCAAAAATGTCAATTTGTAGGCCCTCATAGATGAAGAAAGGAAATCTCTTCCCAACTTGATATTTATAGGTGTGAGGAGGTTTTTGGGAAGGAGAAATAAAATGGTTCTAGGAAGACAATAGGAATAAGTATTTTTATTTGGCTTGCAAAATAAGGAGATGTAGAAATTGTATTTCCAAAATCTAAATGGAAGAGGCTAAAATCACTAAGGATTCTCAAAATTTCAAGACCTCTTTGGTTTCCTTTTGGGAGAAAACACTTCTTGAAGGTAATGAGGACATAGTTGACAAATAAGACCTTTTCCTTGGCTAGATCCTTTCTCTAATTAGTTAATTAGAGAATGAGATGCGCATGCATGATATCTCCAAAGAAAATTTTTGGGTTGCTCTCTTTGATATGATTGGGGGTGTGGCAAGCTCTAGGAAATTGTTCAAGAGTTGAGGGATTCTAGATCTATCTTGAAAATCATCAACTCTACTTTTATCACCCTTATTCCTAAGAAAAAAGCTCTAAAGATTGAGGATTTTAGGCCTATTACCTTGTTCAATACAATCTATAAAACCATCTCAAGTGATTGCTAATAGATTAAAACTATCCTACCTTCAATTATATTAGAGGATAGAGGGGGTTTGTGAAAGGGAAACAAGTTGCATATGATATTGTTACCATTTTTGAGTTGATTTTCTCTTTACAAACTAGTAAGAGAAAATGTATGCTCCTCAAATTGGATGTTTCTAAAGCTATGATAGAGTTAACTATTTTTTTTTTGGATTAGGTTTTGGAGAAGTTAAGGTTTAGCTTTGATTAGAGAGTCTAGGTTAAAGAGTGCTATTCATTAGCTAATTTCTTTGCCTTAGTCCATGACTTTGCAAAAGGCTGCTTCTTCACTTATTGTGGTCTAGCGAAAAGTATCCCACTCTCTCCTTATCTTTTCATTATTATGGTGGAACATTGGTCAGGTATACTATTTCTTTGAAGGTGAGAGGTTCCCTAGAAGGCTTACAGGTTTCTTAAGAGGAAGGCCTTTACTTTTCAACAATTTGTGGATGGCCTCATGCTCTTTGTTGCACCTTCCATTGGAGAATACCGAGTTATCAAATATTTCCTCAAAAACTATGAACATGCTTTAGGTCAAAAGGTTAATAGAGATAAATCCAAAGTCTTTTATTTTAATATGAACAATCAAGAGCAATATTTCTTTATTTTTTGTTCATATATATATATATATTTTAGGCCTATGTTGAGTAGGGATGAAGATCCCTTAGGGTGGAATCAAGAAGGGATATAATTTGCTTCTTCCTTCAATTGGCCGTTCACCATTTTGTTAGGATAAAATTTAGCATTCTAAATATTGGCCCCAAGCTAACTTTTTCATTTGTCAAGCATATCACTTGGATTTTCACATGGGATCAACTTCAAAGGAGGAGATTTTTTGGATCAATGATGCCAGAGCATCTTGTAGCAATTGTTGTAAAGTTTTGGTATTTGTTCTCCAACCCTAGTTTTGAGTTGGTTTGTGTTGTTTTGTGCAAATAAGGTCATTTTGGACCATTTGGAGTCATGTTTAGGTATTTTCTAATCTTAGTGGGAATATTTGCAAATTATGTCGTTGAAAAAGATAATTTTATGCAATTTTAAGAGTTCTTTTTAGGTTTTCTCATGAAATCATATGAAAGGGGATGTAAAAAAATATTTTGGGGCTTCCTTCCCTCGTGGATGCCTGAGTAATGAATGAAGAAGAATGTGGAAATGATCTTTGTGTTGCAGATCTATTGTTTTGCATGATTTATTGCAAGTTTTTACTGTTTTATAGCAAGAAAACATGTTTGTATGACCTGGTACGGGTTTGAAACTTATATGGGTGGAAAGAAAATTTTATTTCAGGTGTTTTTCATTATTACCAGTCCTAAAGAAAAGATTGTTTGATTGGTCTAATAAGTCAATCTTCCTAGTAGTCCTATTTAGAAACTAGGTTTTCCAGTTTTGATAAAAAAATAATTTCTCTTGATTGGTATGGTGAAAAATGCTAAAAATTTCAGGAAATCTTTGTTTTTGCATCCTCTAATGGATTCCAAAATCTTAGCTTGATATCTTTTGGCCACAAGAAGTTATGGGTGACTGCTATAAGAAAAACCTTGTCAAAAGGGAATAAACCCTAGTTTCTTAAGGGTTTAACAAATTATATGTGTCATTTGATTTCATAAAGGAATGATGAGTTGTAAAACATCAAAATGCATTGTAAGAGAACTTGAACAGTCCAATATTTCATGTGTCATGTTGATTTTTCTTGTTGAATGCCATTAGGCTACAAGAGCAATGTGTTTAAGATGAAATATGATGCACCTAGTTATTGAATGTGATTAATCCTTGTATGAAATGTGTCAAGTGAGTCAAGATTAAGTCCTTCCTCTGCATCATTTTTGGTATCAGATCCCAAAGATATGAGAAAAGGAAAGTTTTGGAAGTTTGTGTATTGCGTTTGATAGGTTGAAGTGAAGAACCTGGATGCCAAAAGATTGGGTAGTGAGGAAAAGGAAAGAAAACCTAGGTGAGGTATCACAAGAAGAATTCAAGAAAAGAGAAGAGATAGCAAGATGCAACAACAAACTTAGAAGGAGAATATGAAAGTCAATAAGATAAGATCAGATGAAGAGTTTGATAAAGATATGACAAAGTTAAGAAAAGGCATGAAATGTAGTACAATAGTGGCTTGAGGAAGAATACCAAGAATCTGTTGGGTATTGGCCCATACATAAGAAAGTGAAATGGCCCATAAAGATGATTGTTCAGAAAAGGAGAAAGCAAAGGATGGTTACTTTGAAAAGAGAAGATGAAACAAAGAAAGAAGAGAAATTCATTGACATGGACATGAAGAAAGATCAAGAGTGTCTTCAAGCAAGTGTAGAAATCATGGAAGATAAATTTTATCAAGTAGACACAGATGCAAAGGTCCATTGGCAAGAGGTACATTCAAGAAACCAGCAAGTTGGTGATGATCATGTTGATGTTTAGCAGCGTTGGGTTGCTTCTTCCAGACCCACACAATTGCATTTGGAGGCAATTCAAATGATAGCCTAACGACTATTTGAATTAAAGAAGGTGAAGGCTCAAATCTCTTATGGCACGATCTTATTGAAGACAATTCATATTTATATTTAATATTTGTTTTTTGAACGGTCACAAATTTATTAAGGAGTGCGATCCTCTATGTGGCCGACCTTCCTTTTGATAGACTTACCTCTTTGCTGTGGCCGACATGTTTATGAAAGGTCACATCTCCCATCTCCTTGTGTATATATATCTGATGAAGTTTCATTGTTGATCATCCATTCACTCATATTCATTACATGATATCAAGTGCAAAGGTTCATCAAAGTGCGAATTGTCTCAAGTACATATCGACATTTGTGTAGAAGGCATAAATCTTTGTTAGCAGATTGCTTCACTCAGTTTATGTGATTGCATCAGTTTATGGTGCCTTATCTGTGGCCTTCATATCGGCCTTCATTGTAAAGAAGAATTCATTGAGATTTAATATATAAGAGATATATTATTGCTAGGTTTTTCTCCCTCAGGAGGAGGGTTTTCCCAGGGTATTTGTTGTGTTATTGTGTCTGATTTTTGAATTAATTTTTTGTGCATTACATCTGATCATAAAAATAACATGGTATCAGAGCAGGTTCAAGGGAATTGATTAGATTTGTGTAAATAAAGAATTATCGGGAGATGCTCATAATTCTTATTGGGCCATATTTTCCAATCTATCGCTACCTATTGGTGAGTGACTATCTCATGGTGCCACCTATACAAGAGGATTCCGCCTATAAAGTGAATCACAAGATTAATAAGAATGACGAATATGAATTATTACTTGCATGAGTTACTTCTGAAGTTAGTGGAAATCTTGGTATACACAAAGGGAGTAACGGATGTTGCAAGAGCCGACATTGTTGGTGTGTCTCAATGCTGGAGCCGTGATTTTATTGAAACCTGTATATCAACATTGTTATCCTTCTACTTGAGTTGTGGAGCTTAATTTCATTATTCAAAGAAGCTAATAGTATTTAAGAATTTCACATAGGCATTCTTCGGATTGGTATATTTTATTCAGCCGTAAGTCTTCAAGAGTTGGGGGTCGATATTGATATTGTATTTAATGGGGTTGAAAAAAAAAAAGCACCACCGAATAATAGCAAGTCGCGCCTGAGGGAAGTGTTCAGGTGTTAGAAATTAGCCATTGTTTGAGATCCTATGTGTGTACTCGTGAGCTTCTTCTGTGTGGCGGGAAGACTTGTCTTGGTTCGATGCTTCTCTATTGATGGCTGGAGTTCATGTGTCCATCTGTAGGATTTAATATTTCCTTGCTCGCGTTCTACTAGCAGCTGGTGTTTGCTGTGTTGAAGCAACAATTAAAGTCACATTTTGTTCTTGTCAGGATGTTGTTTTGTCTTCCAATCTATGCATGATTTCCTTGTGCGAAAGACTCACCTGGTGGTTGTATTGCAAAGTCAACTCATTTGGTTGATGTCTTTACTCTATTTTCTAGTTGTGATCTGAAGCGTAGGCACTTTTGTTTGTTTCTTTAGAATTGGCAGTGAGACTGTTTGAGAAACTCTCAGGAATAGGAACCTGAACCATAAGTGGTCAATTGCAATGAGAGCCAACCTGTGAAGAAGTGTTGGCTGTCACTGGATTAGTTGCTACTGTTCTTCGAAATAGTTTCACTACTATTGTCTCGTATTGAAACATTAAGGAAATGATGATGTTGTCATGACATATGATGCCTGGGTGCTTTCTTCATATTAGAAAATGAAGAACATGTTTATCTGCCAAGCTCAGGCTTATTGAGAGAGTTCAGTGATGGTGTGGTTTGACTTAATCTAGAGATCTATGTACGACCTTGCAGTCATGATGGATATCAATTGCCTTTACATCATTGCAGTCAAGATCTCATCTGCTATCAGATCAAGCTGCTAATGATGTTGAATTCAATAACTACAACTAAATGATTTCATCAAGATAAGTACTTGTTTTGTTGTTGTTTATATTTTTTTATGTGAAAATCAGTCCACTGTAGTTGTGCAGATCTGATAAATTTTGGTTGATCATGTTTTTTCTATTGAATCATGATCCAGTGGATGAGATCATTTGGTGTCATCTTCATCATGTGTTGCATCTATTTCATATTCTTATGGGTTGCAGTAGGAAATAGAGTGCATCGTAAATTTGAACGGTCAAAGACCATGTTCAAATTTAACCTTGCCAGGGGCCTGTGTTCAAGCCGTGAAGGGTGTGGACTAATCTGAGCGCAAGAGAAGTGTATCTTACTGTGTCCAATATTTGCATCCATCATAATATTTAAAGAGATAAGTATTCTTTGTTTGTTGAGTTATATTATTTTGGATCATGTGTAATTAGTAAAGAGAGATCGTGGTTTCTCTTGAATTGTGTTCTCTGGCATAAGATCCTTTGAAGTTTCAAATTACTATTTTCAAGTCATTTTTCATGCTAGTTGTGATTTCTGAGTGTGACTATGAAATAAAAAGAGAACTACAATTTTGATGGTCATAAGTTGGTCACATCAATATCTTTCTCTAATGCATGAACTATGATAGAGCCTTGAACTCTTGGAGAGAGTTGGTTCTACTTGCTAACTGCATAATGCATCCAAGAAATCTGTAGTTGTGCAGATTGTTTTTTATTGTGCTGAGCTTAAAACTCTCGAGAGGAGTAAAAGATGGAAGAAAGAGTTATATCAAAATTCAATAAAGATAAGTTTCTTTATCCCTTCATTCTAATTTTTTTGATATATTTCTCTTTAGGTTGATTTATTTATTCATGTTTTAATATTGTTCATAAATTCTTATGTGTTCATGCTATAACTTGTCATAGTAAACCTTGTATGATTCTATCCTTGATATTTCTTTGGATAGTTATAAACTGTTTGTAATCTCTCTCTAAATCGCTTCCAAGATAAATCTAAAAGAAAGAAGGTGATGAGATATTTCTTAGCAACAAAAAGCTTGAGGCATCTTGTGAGGAAGTCATGCCAACCAAAGAAATAATCAAGCGCGAAGTCACAACTTGCAGCCATGGGACTGAGTTGATGGCTAGAGGGAGTTCACTTCTAGAAGACCCCTTTGTAATCTCTAAGGCAGGGATCAAGAGGGAGTTCTGTGACTCACTGAGAAGAAGTGAAGGTTGCAGCACTGCAAGACCGATGATAAAGCCCTTGGAAGACCTCTTCAGCTGCTGAGAAAAAAATTGCACAAGTCAATCTATCTGAATTTGTCATTGGCAATCTTGGACGAAGAGGTCAGAAGGTTGATACAAGTGCTTGAAGATTCAAAGGGAGCCTACTAAACTTGAAGAAGATGCTTAAGGAGGTCGTAGCTAGTTTAGATCTAGTGGATCCTACTATGTACAAACAATTGATTGGATCATTGATGTATCTAGTCAAAATTGTGACCGTGACATTCACATGCGCTGAGTGCACTTAGTTAGTTCATGTAAGAACCGAAAAGTGTACATCTGTTGCAACAAAACATATCCTGAGATACTTGTGTGGCACAGTTGGATATGGGTTGAGATATTCTTTAGATGTGGACTTGGAGCTGGATGGTTTTACTGATTCTAATTGGGCAGGGAGTGTTACTAATCGGAAGAGCACTGATGTTGTCACTTTGGGATTCCGCCGGATTTCCCGGGTGCAGCCAGAAGCAGTGATCCGGTGAAAGCATTTATACTGGCCAGGTGCGTAGCACATTGCAGCCAGGCGCTCAGAAGCAGCTGCGGCTTTGTGTTCTTGTAGGATTATTGACAATCATCGAGCCTACTATCATTCATTGTGATAACCGTATCGTGGTGAAGCTTTTGTCAATCCCTTGCGGTTTCATGACGTAATCCAACATGTTGAGATCAAATACCACCATATTAGAGACATATATTGAGGAAAGCTATACAATTGAGGTATATCAGCACCGATGAGCGGCAGAATAGACACTTTCACCCAAAGCCTCCGTATCGTTTGTGTACTCTTCGGTGATAAGCTTGGTATGGTGGAAAATGTGGCCTTAACTAAGAAAGAGTCTCAAGACGTTGATCGTCCGTAATGAGTTCTCTTAGTGAGAGAATTTGGTAAGAAATCCCTTGATAACAAGTTTCCAGGAGATAAGCCTCAGGTGTAATCCCTTGATTAATGAGTTCTTGTAAGAGAAGTCTACCGAGGTGTAATCCCTTGATTCACCCTTTGGGAGAGCCATGTGATGTCATGCGTGACTCCATGACAACATCATGTGAGAGAGTCTCTGATGACTTTTGTACTCTCTGTTTCACCCCTTTGGGAGCCATGAAAGTCATGTTGAGGTGACAACATCACGCAAGTGATGAACACTTGTACATACCATAAATGGTTGTAGCCATTATGGTTGATGTCATGTTGAGGTGATATCTGATATTACGATGAGGTGATATTATTCTTTTCCACTTATGGTTGTAGCCATTGTGGTAGACCACGATGAGGTGATATGTCTTGTGCAGTTGGAAGTATCATCCCTAGCTGAGAGGGAGTGTTGATGTTTAGCAACGTCGGGCTGCTTCTTCCAGACCCACACGATTGCATTTGGAGGAAATTCAAATGATAGCCTAACGGATATTTGAATTGTAAAGAAGGCTCAATTTTTAATGAATGCTCAAATCTCTTATGGCGCAATCTTA
The DNA here is from genome assembly GCA_007258455.2 of Sequoia sempervirens. Taxonomy (NCBI): domain Eukaryota; kingdom Viridiplantae; phylum Streptophyta; class Pinopsida; order Cupressales; family Cupressaceae; genus Sequoia; species Sequoia sempervirens. Next base: position 14,917 of record VDFB02293052.1, on the reverse strand, counting down.
TTGAAGACAATTCATATTTATATTTAATATTTGTTTTTTGAAGGGTCACAAATTTATTAAGGAGTGTGATCCTCTATGTGGCCGACCTTCCTTTTGATAGAGACTTACCTCTTTGTTGTGGCTGACATGTTGTTTATGAAAGGTCACATCTCCCATCTCCTTGTGTATATATATCCGATGAAGTTTCATTGTTGATCATCCATTCACTCATATTCATTACATGATATCAAGTGCAAAGGTTCATCAAAGTGCGAATTGTCTCAAGTACAGGTCGACATTTGTGTAGAAGGAAAAAATATTTGTTAGCAAATTGCTTCACTCAGTTTCTATGATTGCATCAGTTTATGGTGCCTTATCTGTGGCCTTCATATCGACCTTCATTGTAAAGAAGAATTCATTGAGATTTAATATATAAGAGATATATTATTGCTGGGTTTTTCTCCCTTAGGAGGAGGGTTTTCCCAGGGTATCTGCTATGTTATTGTGTTTGATTTTTGAATGAATTTTCTGTGCATTACATCTGATCATAAAACTAATAGATCAGACAGTTGATAAAAAGATGGGTATAGCTAAGATCAAGGGAGAATAAAGACAGCTAGCACAAGGAACTAGTGAAGAGGTAAATTGGCCTCATGGTTTTTATCTAATGCATGTTGATGATAATGTTTGTAAAGGTACAAAACAAGGAGAAAATGAAGAGAAGGAATAAATGGACAACAACAATGAGGTGTATGACAAAGCAATAGAATCTTGGAGTCTTCAAGCAGAGAAGTTGATAAGCAAGAGAAGAGGCAAGAAGAAAGAGAGAAAGAAAAGGGTGAAAACTAAGAAACATAGAGCAGATCAAGCCAAGCATGGAGAAGATCAGGAGGAGGTTAGAGGACAACTAAGACTACAACACAATTGTAGGAAGCAGAAAAATCAGTTGACCATGATTTGAGATGAAACTCAAATTTTCTTTCCCTTGGGAGTATGATGCAAGAGCATCTGTAGCAATTGTTGTCAAGTTTTGGAATTTGTTCTCCAACCCTACTTTTGAGTTGATTTGTGCAAATAAGGTCATTTTGGACCATTTGGAGTCATGTTTAGGTATTTTCTAATCTTACTGGTAGCAATTGTTGTCAAGTTTTGGAATTTGTTCTCCAACCCTAGTTTTGAGTTGATTTGTGTTGTTTTGTGCAAATAAGGTCATTTTGGACCATTTGGAGTCATGTTTAGGTATTTTCTAATCTTAGTGGGAATATTTTCCAATTATGTCGTTGAAAAAGATAATTTTATGCAAGTTTGGGACATTTTTTTTAGGTTTTCTTATGAAAGCATATGAAAGGGGATGTAAAAAACTATTTTAGGGCTTCCTTTCCTCATGAATTCCTGAGTAATGAATGAAGAAGAATGTGGAAACGATATTTGTGTTGTAGATCTATTATTTTGCATGATTTATTGTAGGTTTTTACTAGCTTTACAACAAGAAAACATATTTGTACAGCCTAATAAGGACTGGTACATGTTTGAAACTTATATGGGTGGAAAGATATTTTATTTCAGGTGTTTTTCACTCTTACTAGTCCTAAAGAAAAGATTGTTTGATTGGTCTAATAAGTCAATCTTCCTAGAAACCCTGTTTAGAAACTAGGGTTTCCAGTTTTGATAAAAAAAATCATTTCTCTTGATTGGTATGGTGAAAAATGCTAAAAATTTCACGAAATCTCTTTTTTTTATCCTCTAATGGATTCCAAAAATATTAGCTTGATATCTTTTGGCCATGAGAAGTTATGGGTGACTGTTATAAGAAACACCCTGTCAAAAGGGAATAAACCCTAGTTGCTTGAGGGTTTAGCAAATTATATGTGTCATTTGATTTCATAAAGGAATGATGAGTTGTTAAACATCAAAATGCATTGTAAAAGAACTTGAATAGTCCAAGATTTCATGTGTCATGTTGATTTTGCTTGTTGAATGATTAGGCTACAGGAGCAATGTGTCTAGGATGAACTAGGATGCACCTAGTTATTGAATGTGATTAATCCTTGTATGAAATGTATCAAGTGAGTCAATACTAAGTCCTTCATTTACATCAACCAATAGGTGCACTCTTTTTTAAAACTTTCTCATGGATTCCTTTTAAACAATTTGTATTAAGATTGAAGTTATCCATGAACATATTCTAAATATATTCCACAAAATAAGAGACAATAAGAGTTACTAGAGATTCCATTCTTTTCTCATGTGTACTTTTGCATTTATGCATATCTTTTTTATGCATGTTTTGCTTTGTGCATGCATGCTTGCTTTTATGTTAGTTATCTTATTTCCTGTTTGTAAGCCTTTTGCTTAGGTGCTTGTTTTAGAAGATAGCTAGCTTCTCTAAGTGTTTGGATTTTGCTAAATTTCCATTGTTGGAATATTAGACTTCTCTCTTTTTGATAATTCTTTTTAAACAAAAAATATTGTAGTTTGATATGAAAATATCTATTCCATAGCGTTTTTGAGACAAGGATGATAGAAAATGTGGGAACAAAATAAAAATAACAATAAAAATATACAAAATTTTAATTATATATTATAAGGCATTCACCATATTCATTATATAACCACATTACATAATATTATAGTTAAATCAAGAATTCACATGAGATTTGACACATAAATGAACAAAATTTTGTTCTTTTCATTGTCAATGTGCATTCTCTTCACCACTCACTAGATAAGATTATGTCTTGGTTTTCTTTATTCTTTTATAAACTTTAATTCTATTTTTTATAAAAAAAAAGCTAAAATGAAATCCTATCTAGATATTTTTTTCTTTTTCTAGTTAAGCTAAGTGAAAAACAAGAGACCAAGGTTTAAAACTAATTTTTTTTAGAGACTAGACCTATTAGATTACAAAATAGAATGTAGAACTAGAAAGTACAAAAGATAAATAATGTAGTTATAAAAATTGGAGCTCTATGCTTTGGGATGCAACTTTGATGTGAAAATGTCCATGTGATGTGATGTAGTCCAACTTATATGCATTGTAGTCTAGGCTATGCATTGTCTATAAAAAAATTGTAATTTTTTTTTGTGTGTGTGGACCTCTAGGCTTTCTACACATAGGGAGAAAGCACAAACACAACAACACTCTAGGATATATTAAATATACAAAAATTCTAAATAAATCTAAATGGATAAAAAATGAAATGACAAAGAGAATAGAAGAATATAACCAAACCTCCATACACTTGTAAGCTTCTGAAACCTATTAAATTTGAAAGAGAGGAAGGTTGGGGCTACTTAAAAGATTGTAAAGAATGGTCAAGCCCCTATTTTAGTCTTTCAAACTCTATGAGAAACCAATGATAAAGAGGTAATGGAATATGTCAATGCACCTAGCCTATGTGTGTCTAGAATCTTCTAGGTTTACAAGAAGAAATAATCTAGTGTCTATGATTGTCAAGTAGGAATGAAAATCCCAACAAGTGCTAAGAAAACACCAATGGATTCACAAATGCAATTAAAATAGAAATAAATATAAGGTTCAAACACTATCGCCTAACACCATGAATGCGAATAAAAAACTACAAGAATCACACAATGCTAGATGTCTTCAAAAATGTAAAGGATGACAAGGAAATCACATTGGACATGAGGGTGCTTAGTAAATTTTAATATGTTGATATATTGCTTGTAGTAAATCACATAAGAGCAAGAGAGATTGATAGATTGTTTGATAGACATTTTCAAGAGATTATAAGAAATTAATTGATATATTAAAAAAATAGGACTTGGAAGATAAGGAGACTATGGACCTGAATTGGATGTTAGGATTTGACCATGTTAATTACCAAGCTTAGTCATCAAGAGAAAAGTGACAAAAGGCTCACAAAATGAATGTTATAAAATTGACTATTAGTGGATTATAGTGCCTCACATGGACATTTGTTTGTGTATAAGAGTGAATTTGCACCCTAGGCACAATTCCCCTTTTTGCCTCTTTACACTTTAGAAAACCTAAGTCGAAGGCTTAATTCACTTAAGCCCGCTAATGGCAGTCCACTTGGCGCCTGTTTTGTGTGTCGGTGGAGGCATTTTTGTTGTGGACACCCGCGCGGTGCACAAACGTCCGTGTGATGCGTAGACGTCTATGCGACGTGCTTACGTCCCTGGCAGATTCCTGTGGTTGAGCCAACAGAGGCGTTACTCTTCCCATTGGCAGCGAAGTTGTAACGCCTCCTTCGACCGACCGACCAAAATATGGCCGTTTTCTTTCTCATTCCTTCATAATCAGTCTTTGAACTTGCATTTGGAGGTTGGAAGAAATCTTGAATAGACTTGGCTCTCATACTCTCACTCTCACAAGCTCACTTCCAAGCATTCGAAGCATTCGATAGCAACAATATCACACTCCATCATGTCGGTAGAGCAAGTTTGGGACCACGCCATTGTAGCAGAGGCTTGAGTTCCTCTCATTTTCTCCCCCAAGCAACCTTGAGTGCTCTTGGTGGAGGTGGTAAGCTTCCCTGTCCTCTCCTCTATCATTTGGTTGAGTAGCATAGTACTGTTTGTAGTGCTTGTGTTTTTGTCACTTCTTTATCTTTCTTCCTTTGGTTTTCCGTGGAGGTGGGAACACCTAAAAGGGGGTCTGACTGAGGCAGACCTCTATACAGCCACCCCCAACATTCTCTTTCTTGCTGTGTGTAGGTGGGTGCATTTTGAGGAGGTAGCTGGCGAATAGGGTCTTCTACGAGATTATCTTCGTCACCTTAGCTTTGGTATATCTACTTTATCACCTTCGTTCGTACTTCTCATATTTCATAGTACTATTTTGTTCTCTTAGAAGTCGTTAAGCTAGGTTGTTAGTTGTTTTGACGAGTTTGACCTTGTCTATGTTTTAATCTGATCGTACGGACTACAACGCGTTTCTGAGATGCCAACGCATCGCACTGTCGTCTGAAGTCCATGCTGACGTCCTCAGGCAGAGAGCTCCCTGAGGCACAGAGTTGGACCTAAAAACTGACTCACCTAGCCCCACCTTGAAAACTCGGGATTGCAGAGTGATCGTAGGACCCAAAAATCCTCATCATTCTCATCCTCATACCCTAAACATACACGTAGCTGAGGTAAGTTAGGGAAGCCTCTCGTGTCTTGGCCCTTCGTGACCTGGGGTCTTGCACACGGTGGTCCCCCTCTCTTATATTTTTGGTGAACCCGACGTGAACCAACATCTGTTCATTCGTTGGTGTTAAAAATTCCTTAGATATTTTGTGGTTGTTGTGACCTTGCATGTTGTGAAGGTTTATGACCATCACAACCCAATCCACAACTTCTGGGCATATCGTGAGGAGAAGTGTACGACACCTCCCGATGGATAGGATGAAGGTCTCGCTTGGTATCTCTACAAGTCTTTTCTCTGGTCCCACCGTTAGTTGGGCTGCATAGGAGCAGTTATCAAGGAATGAGATGGGGTTTGTTGATGAAACTGATCATGTTCCCACTCCTCCTGCGTCTCCCACACCATCATCGGTGGATGAGCATGAGGCCGTTCAAATTACTGCTAAATATGTGTCTGCCCTCACTAAAGGGTTGGGCGACCTTGAAAACCATTTGGAAAGGAATCCAAAGATGGCTAGGGCCACTCAGGTTGTTAGTGAATTAAGACATATGATGGGAAAAGACCAAACAAGCATCGAACTTCTAAGTAGTCTCTTTAGTATCGCCGAAGCATGTAACTCTACCTCTATGCAAGGAGTCACCTTCAGAGAGCCCGAGAGACAATTAGGAGTATCAATGCCTCCTACTTATGTCTACATGGGCAATGCGGTCCCTTCCATTAGTATCGCTTCCATCCCTAATCAACCAGAAACTATCAAAGTGAATAAGGTCCCGTTGGGCTTTAGCTTTACCCCTTCTATCACCTCTGGTGGTGGAGGTTTTGGCGGAGTAGCTAGTGGAGGATTTGGTAGTGGCAGTGGATTCGATAGTAGAGATGGTGCTGGCGGAGGCAGTTTTGGTGGAGGTCATGGTGGTGGTTCCGATGGAGGCCCTACTGGTGGTGGTGGCTCTGGTAGTGGCTCTAGCAGAAGTCACACTGGTGGCAGTTCTGGAAGTGGACCTGGCGGTGGTTTTGGAGGAGGAGGTTCCTCTAGCCCTCTATCTTCTAATGATCTGGCCCTTTATCTTCTAATGACTCTATTTTGAATACTATACTTCAAAATATGGGTAAGATACAGAGTTAGTTAGTGAGCCTCTCCCAGGCCTCGACCTAGCCCATTTTCCAGCCCTTCTTCTGACATAGCCCGTTGTCAGTTGCTATCTTAAACACTCCCTTCCCTTAGGGAATGGAGATTCCAAAGTTTGAGAAGTTCGGTGACAAGGGAGATCCATAGACACACATGTCTACGTTTAACGCCCTTTGCACCGACTTCTTCCATCATGATGCTTTGATGGATAAACTATTTCCCTGATCTCTCAAGGATACAACACTCAAGTGGTACTATTCCTTGCCTAATAATTCTATTTTCTCGTTCGAACAACTTGTTAATCAATTCCTTAGACAGTTCCAAGCAAACATCAGGTCGGAGATGACCTTTTCAGATCTTGTCTAGTGTAAGCAAGGAGATAGTGAAAAGATTACTGATTTTATAGCACGTTACCAAGCACTTCTTTCACAAATCTCGTATCAGTTGCCCGATTCTGATGTGCAGAAGGTATTCATAAGAAACTTACAAAGGCCTTGGCAAGAGAAGTTTTCCCTTATGAAATATCCTTCTTTCGTGCACTTGTGTGCAGCCTTACGAGAATACCAACAGATGGTTGCTCAGTTTGGGGGTTCTTCCTCGTGCTCTCGTTCTGAAGGGAAATCTATTCTATCAATCTTCAGAAAAGACAAAGCCATTGCAAATGTAGTAGCCGCTGGGTGCTGTCATAATAGTGGTTTACAATTCCTGAGAGGAATGAATTTTAGCTGAAATCACATATTTTTAGAAAATATAATGATTTAATCCTTAAAAATTCCATTTTAAGGATTCCAATTGAAGAGGGTTTGATCAAATCACCTTAGATCAAACCCCCTTGGATAGAACCTTGCTAGTTTTAAACCATACCTATAAATGCGTCTCCTTTACACCTATCAAAATGCTGATAAAAATCACTTTTGATTTAGCTTTTGGGATCAAATGAATTCATTTAAAATTTATTTCAAATGATTATGGTATTCCTCAGAACAAGCTATCCAATGAATATAATTTTAATATGTTTTGGTTTTGTTATGTATTTGTTTTTAAGTTTTATTAACCATAGGTTTTCATCGAAAATGAATTTCTTTGTTCTTCACATGTGGAAAAATAGAAAATATCAAAAAAAAATTGAAAAAATGAGTGCACCAGATATTGAAGTCCTTGATCCAACAAAAAAAATAAAATAAAATTTTGACATATACAAAAAGTTCGCATTATACGGTTGCGTTGGTATATGAGTACAATTAAGTTTGAATTTGAAACTTGATTAAGGAAAAAATATTCAATAAAAACTATCTAACCAAATTGAAGCACTAGATATCAAAGTTACAAATCTAATTTTAAAGGTAGAATTTTTATCCTTCATGGAAAAAAGTTATGTGTTATCACGGATGTGCGTCACTTTTTAAAAATGTTGTTTTCTGAAAAAAATCAATTTTCGTGGGAGATGAAAAAAGAAGTGCAATTTGATTCCAAAAATTTTGAAAAAAATATTTTTAGAATCTACAGACAAAATTTAATGAGACTCTAGTTTTCACCATCTTCAAATTCCTCACAGTTTAGCCGCTATATGTGCCCGAATGTGAAGATTCAGTTAAAAATAATAATTTCAGTGTCCAGTTTGGCCAAAAATTGTAAACCACTATTATGGGATCACCCCGGCGCTGCTAATGACAATGACCTCAAACGCAACCAAAAATTCACAAAGTTATCAAAATCTTATACCTCTGTCTTACAGAAGTTGTTGAAGGATAAGATCATAACTTTTCCAGTTCCTAATCCCGTAAAGGAACCTTATCCTAACTAGTATGATGGGAGCACTTATTGTCAGTACCATCATGTTAATGGACATGATACCGAACGTTGAATGCGGCTGCGTCATGAAATACAAGATTGCATCGAGGATGGTAGCATTCGTCTCGATGGGAATAAACAGAACACTAACAAATTACCGGCGAAAGAAAACAATGAATTGCAGATATACACAGACCTATTTTTTCGTCGCATTCTGCTAACATGATCATCGATCCCACTGATTTTTTTTCTTAGCCTAAGGCCTATGTAAACATGGTCACAGTGACTTCCACTATTTCACCTGCACCTGGTTCACCGGATGTCACATTTACAGCACAAGATCTACCCTTAAACAACAAGCCTTCACCTCTTTACATTCCCGCTAGTGTCAATGGCAACATTGTGACAGGAGTCTTGATAGACCCTGCGAGCCATGTGAATGTTGTTACCGAAGAAACTTTAGTTTTGAACTCGTTGCAAAAGAAAAAATATGAAGAAACAAGATCTACCATCTGTACCCACGATGGTATGAATCTCAAACCTTATGGATCAATCACTTTGTTCGTCCTAGTTAGACCTAGGACTGTTGACACGGTCTTCGACATCATCCAGGAGTTGGACCTATTCAGAGTGAAGCTAGGCATTCCTTGGTTAGCTTCGATGAACGGGGTCGCCTCCGTCATTCATACGTGTCTAAAATTCTCCCACAAGGGTGTCGTGCATGTGGTACATGACATCGAATACTAGCCTTTGGTATCTCATGGTGGGTATTCATTGGATCAATTTTGGAAAATCTCCGGTTGGTCCGCTTCTGCCAAGGATGAACCTACTTTACAAGAATTATGTGAAGTATAAAACTGGGGGTAAAGGGGACTTGAATTTTACCCTTCCTATAGCAGAAAAATCGGTCGCCTCTTCCTCCTGAGATGAGAAGAAGGAGCCCGCACTTACGACCACCCCTTCTCTGAAAGAGAAAGGAAAATTCACGCCAAACCCTTATCCTCCCCGCAAGGGTAGAGAGAAGGTTATACTGTCTGCTCCCTCTTCCCTGAAGAAGGAGGAGAAGTCTGTAACGGCTCCCTCCTCTTCTCGTAAAGGTAAAGAAAAAATGACGTCTTCCCGGACTGCCCTATCCTCTCCCCTTTCTTGGGAAGAGTATCGGATGAGCAAGCCCGGTGGCTATCCCCTAAATTTGATGATTCCTCCTTGGGGTAGGCCCAAGATTAGGATCACAAACCTTCCTAATGAGTATCCAGGACCATGGTACTACTTATACGACAGAAAGAAAAGTTCTCGTAGAGAATTCAATCCACGACCTCCTACTGCTCCTGCTCCTAAGGTAGTGAGCGAAAAGAGGCCTGCTGCCAAGGATCTCGAGTTAACTCTTCCTGTCACTCCTTAGCCTGTTCCCCCTGCTCTCGTACATGAATCTATTCCTCCACCCAAAACAATCGTAGTGGATGTTCCTATGGTTGAGAAGGAAACTCCCACCCCTTCGCAAGCTTCGACTTCCAACTCCAAGAGCCATAGAAATCACCTTGCACATGAGCGCAAGTGCCGACGAAAGGCTCTCTTAGCCGAGTAGGCCACTTCACAACAGAAGGAGGAAGAAACAACTGCCCCTACTTCAGGGCCCTCTACAACGTCTTCTTCCTCCCTTCCTATTGTGTCTCTTTTGCCTAATCCACTCCTGGCTTCTGTTGCGAGCACAAATGCGCCTAACCCTAAATGGGTACAAGTTTTTATCGCTCCTTCAACGGAGCCGCCTTTATTGACGACTGTTACGGATATTCATCCCTTCCCAAAACCTATGGATATGGTTAACACTTTGGTCATATCCACTGCGGTTCTATCCTCCTCCTCTGCACCTCTAGCTTCATTTGCGGGGAGTTCATCTCCTCCCATGAAGAAGGAGGCAGAGGCAGGTCCTTCTCACAACGAAGGAAGTAGGAGGAACCCACCTTCTTCGCAAGGTGGCCCTGTGATGACCTGTTTTGTCCTTGTGACAAAACCTATCCTAATATCTCCTGAGTTCATCACCGCTCCCAAGTCATTTAGCAAGCTTAGTGGTGAGCCTCAGGCACAACCTACACCATCCACTGAGAATAAGCATGATGCTCCCACAGGATGCATGTTTAATTCTATGGACGAAGTCTTGGCCTTATCGGTGATATTCGCAAGATCGCTGACCTTGACTCTACAAGAGCTCGGCGGAGAGGACCTTGAGGGGCCCTCTTCCTTGGCCCTTATCACGAGAGGGCTGACTCCTCCTCCTCTTAACATTCTACCCTTGCAGGCTCGTCCTCCTTCCCCTACGAGGATTTAGATTGGGAAGTGGATGACCTCTTGGTTGAGCAGTGTTAGGAGGAGACCCCTCTTCTTGATCTTGTGTGTGTGTGTGTGTGTGTGTTTTGTAATGTGTTCCCCTGTACTCATGCTATGTGTGCCTGGATGACCCTCGTCACCCTTGTTGGTGCTTGGATACAGGCATGGTTTTTGTGTCGTGAACCTTCTTCTAATTGTACCATCATTCTTCCATGTTTGTGCTTGATTTTCGACAAATTGGGGACGATGCAAAGTGTTGGGGGAATTTAGGCTCCCCTTCCATGTTGACCCAATTTTTTATTTTTACTTTATCTTCTCGTGCATTCCTCACATGGCCTGATATAGTAGGGGTTGATGACGGTTCATTTATATACTATTATTATACATACTTATATATATTTATGAGTAGTTTTGAACCCGAAATATCAGGCTACCCCTGTGTTCTATGTTTGTGTCTTCTTTTTGCTTTCTTTATCTTTCTCTCTTCTTTATTTGAGTTGTCCCTCCTATGTGTGACAACGCTCTCCTTTAACACTTCGAATTTCAGAAAATGAATTCGCCACCAATGAATCTTTTCTTGAAAGTATTTACAATACTTTTCCTTGGAAGCGCATTCTCAACTTAGAACCCTAACAGAATGTGTTTCCTTCATCACGGGTTCGTAAAGAAAGGACTTGAAGATCTTCCTTCGAAGTGGGAACTGTATTGACTTCCCCTCACATGGGGGCATGACCTTCCTTTCGAATTCCTTGATGAAGTGGACATCTTTTGAAAGGATTCCTTGATGATGGATCACTCTGAGAAGAAAAAATTCTTTCGAATTGCGTGTCCCTTAAGTGGACCCCCCTTCTTCCTTACGGTAGGTTCCCAAGGGACCCTTCTTTGAAAGTCTCTATTCTGAATGGATTCTTTTTGCGTCTAGCCTGGGGGCAGCCCGACTAGGCTCATTCCATTCACCCTTTCGCGTCTAGCTTGGGGGTAGCCTGACTAGACCTTACTTTTCAAACAAAACGTCCCTTAAGTGGACCCCTCTCCTTTTGAAGGGTTCTCGAGTGAGCCCTTTGAAAGTTTTTTGGTTTGCATGACCAACCGCTTTTTAGACATGTTCTATCTGCGGGTAGACTTGTCACCACTTTCAGATGCGTCCTATCTGTGGGTAGACATATCAATGATTTAGACATGATCTATCTGTGGGTAGACATGTCGCCGCTTTTAGATGCATCCTATCTACAATAGACATGTCACTGCTTTTAGATGGTCCTATCTACGGGTAGACGTATCAACACTTTAGACATGTTGTATCTGCGGGTAGACATGTCATCACTTCCTGACTCTACAGAGTCCGCTTCCTTGGGGATTCCTTGATGCGAGAGATCTTGGAGATTGCCTCCTTGCAGGTTTGCTGGCCTGTAAGACACTTTGTTGTTCCAACTTCATAGTTCTGAGCAGCTATGAAGTCCTTTGCATCTCCTGCACCCTCGGGTTCGCTAGACCAAGCACTGCTTCCTCGATGGTTTGGGTATAATTTTTTAACCCTACTCTCTTCTTGATCTACTTTATCGAGCACTCATCAGTACTTGTGCTCGCTAAAGTGGGGGAAAAATGTATAAGAGTGAATTTTCACCCTAGGCGCAATTCCCCTTTTTGCCTCTTTACACTTTAGAAAACATAAGTCAGAGGCTTAATTCACTTAAGCCCGCTGATGACAATCCACTTGGCACTTGTTTTGTGTGTCAGTGGAGGCGTTTCTGTTGAGGATGCCCACACGGTGTGCTTGCATCCCTAGAAGATTCCTACGACTTAGCCAACAAAGGCATTACTCTTCCCATTGGCAGTGAAGTTGTAACACCTCCTTCGGCCGACTGACCCGAATATGGCCATTTTCTTTCTCATTCCTTCATAATCAGTCTTTGAGCTTGCATTTGGAGGTTGGAATAAATCTTGAACAGACTTGGCTCTCATACTCTCACTCTCACAAGCTCACTTCCAAGCATTCCAAGCATTTGACAGCAGTAATATCACACTCCATCACGTCGGTAGAGCAAGTTTGGGACCACGCCATTGCAACAAAGGCTTGAGTTCCTCTCATTTTCTCCCCCAAGCAGCCTTGAGTGCTCTTGGTAGAGGTGGTAAGCTTCCCTGTCCTCTCCTCTATCATTTGGTTGAGTAGCATAGTACTATTTGTAGTGCTTGTGTTTTTGTCACTTCTTTATCTTTCTTCCTTTGGCTGTCTGTGGAGGTGGGAACACCTAAACGGGGGTATGACTGAGGCAGACCTCTATACAGCCACTCCCAACATCCTCTTTCTTGCTGTGTGTAGGTGGATGCATTTTGAGGAGCTAGTTGGCGAATAGGGTCTTCTACGAGATTGTCTTCGTCACCTTAGCTTTGGTATATCTACTTTATCACCTTCGTTCGTACTTCTCGTATTTCATAGTACTATTTTGTTCTCTTAGAAGTCGTTAAGCTAGGCTGTTAGTCATTTTGACGAGTCCGACCTTGTCTCTATTGTAATATGATTGTATGAACTACAATGCGTTTCCAAGATGCCAACGCGCCGCGCTATCGTCCCAAGTCAGCGCTAACATCCTCGGGCAGAGAGCTCCCTAAGGTGCAGAGTTAGATCTAAAAACTGAATCACCTAGCCCCACCTTGAAAACTTGGGATTGCAGAGTGATCGTAGGACCCAAAAATCCTCATCATTCTCATCCTCATACCCTAAACATACACTTAGCTGAGGTAAGTTAGAGTAGCCTCTCGCTTCTTGGCCCTCCGTGACTTGAGGTCTTGCACGCAGTGGTCCCCCTCTCTTACAATTTTTTGTGTTGGTGTCTACACACAATATCTTCCAAAAGCTTGACACACTACAAAATAATAAGATAAATACAAAAGATACCGGTTTGCATAAAATATGAAGAAACAAAAAAACCTAAGGCACATATTGGCATCAAGGGTGGGAAAGGCTAAGGCACATGCTAAATAATATTAAAACATACTAATGGTTACAAAAACTAAAGTGAGCCCAAAACATAATGTGAAAATTGTAAGGGTTGTAAATATTTTGGCATTACACAATGAAAGTGAATTTATTTTGAGGAATCCTTGCTTCCCCAAAATGTGGTGGAGATGGGGATGCCTTAGAAAAGATCCAAGGATGTTGTGGAGTAAAAAATCAGATACTTTGCAATTCTCACTCTATGTTTCACACCCATTTCAATGTATGTTCCCTTAGACATGTTTTAGAGCTCACTTAGCTCAATTCTAAGTCTAAAACATTTAATCAAGATCTCATACTTATCTAATATTAGTTATATACCACTTTCTTGCTTATTCCTAGCCTTTTGAAAGTCTACTTCCACTTGGACATTAGTGTGATTGTGGTACATCCATGCGTGTAAACTAATTAGACAACAACCATTTCTCTTGGGAGTTTTTTTGTTTTTGAAATGATTAAATCAACTCCACATTTATATTTTTGTCTCATTAAGACCTCTTCTTCTTAACAATTCTATTGGAAATTTTAAACACTCTCTTAATCATTTGAATTATTGCTAATTTCTCTCATTGCCTTAGTATTGGGAACAAGATGCCATTTAATTGCAATCCTAAACATTATTTCATGTATCTCCCAAGTCCTTGGAAAGTGTTCCCCAACACTAGGATTAGAAAGAGATTAAATTTGAATGAAATAAACATGTTAATTGACATTTGTAATTAATTCTAAATGATAGGAACATGTGGGGACACCCATGAAGAGCTCCTACAAAATAGGAGCACATGTGGTACCCACATGGAAGGTGAAACTAACCTTGAGTTAAGTTAACTGTTTGGAGTAAAAGACAACACTTCAGTAATGCATGCAAAGATCCTAAAAGTTAGGGATTGATGTTTACATGCATGAAGTTTAGTTTAGTTTAGTTCAATTCGATTCAATATCAATTCAGTTCAGTTATGGTTAAGTTATCTTCAGTTAGTTTTAGTTGAATGCTAGTTGACTTCAATTAACTTGGAATGCATGACTAATGAATTGAGTTGCATGGTAGATGATAGGTGACTACTTTCAGTTAATAGGGGATGATCATTCTTGCATGAATGGTGGAGAGATATGTTTCGGTTAATAGAGATTGACTTGGACCCACCTTGGGCGGCCAAGTTGGCTTCTTGGAGTTAACACTTTTGCATGATAAGATACTTCAGAAGGCTGAGTTAAGTGGGCCCATTCTTGGGTGCCAACTTTGAGGATAAGCTTAGAAGATATCTTCAGAATCAACATTGAGTTATGACTTCAGTTTGGGATGCCCAAATGGATGAAGGAGTTGATTTGACATAGCTCTTCACGGTAGAAATCTACTTGCAAGAGATAGGCATAGGTTTTGTGAGATAAGCATTGAGCTTTGTAATTGTAACTCTTTGGAGTTTACAAGGTTGATTATTGCCTATTTATCTCAAGCAAGTTGAAGAGAGCTTGTATCAGTTTTTATTGCATGTTGTGAAGAAGATTTGTTGAAGGCAAAAGAAGCATCTCAAGCAAGGATTGTAATTATTGTAATCTTATTTTGAGATTAAATAATACATTGATTCTT
>VDFB02293051.1:0-36105 GCA_007258455.2 Sequoia sempervirens | reverse complement strand
TATAATGAAGAACCTTGTGAGACACCTTTTTTGTTAGTTGATATGTTCGATATCTACTGATATGACATTCTGGGCATTCTGTTGCAAATTCATGTTGTTTATGATATATAATATGATCATTGGGGCATGCATCTATTGCTTGATACTCCATTCCAATATATTTCATAATGGTAGATAAATCTCGGTATGAGCGAGGTAAAATATTTGATGGTGGTAACAAAAATTCACCTATCAATCTACAACCATTTTTTTTTGTTAATATAAAGAATATTAATGGTACATATTTCATCCTTTATTTACTAGTGATGAACTAACAACAAAAATAGATGAAAAAAGATGACATATATAACATACCTTAACATCCGTGAGATTGCTATGTTGGATAAACCATTCATTACCTTCAAGTTCACCAACAACAATACAACAGAGAGAAGAGTTGTTTGGGAGCCTTCATAAAGGGGCCCATATTCCTTCTCAAGTACAAGTAAATCATCAACATCATCAAAGTCATCTCAATCATCATGATCAGCTACACCACTAAATGTGTCATGGATCAATGCATTTGTACCATCATCTTCAACTGTGTTTTCTAGCGCATAATCATCTTCTTCCATAAGATCATTAACTTCATCTTTGATATTCACAGCTCCATGTTCCTCCAC
Source organism: Sequoia sempervirens (assembly GCA_007258455.2). Taxonomy (NCBI): domain Eukaryota; kingdom Viridiplantae; phylum Streptophyta; class Pinopsida; order Cupressales; family Cupressaceae; genus Sequoia; species Sequoia sempervirens. The sequence goes on along the minus strand of VDFB02293051.1, from coordinate 35,443 downwards.
TTGCAAAACCACATTCTTTGGGCCGTGATAATCCATATCATGTGCCCTAGGGTGCCCCACCTTTATAATAATGATTGACATAAATAAACCATGATCATGATCAAGTGATTTTTTATATATATATAAAATGTTAAAACAATATAAACATTTACAAATTCAATCAATATAAATACATATAATGAACAAGTTACCAATGGACGATAATCATGCCCCCCTTCAATGTGACCATGTTTCCTACAATGTTTCTCAGTAGTTGTGATTAAAAGTTTTCTTGTCTTTAAGCCCTTGCAATTATTGCAAGGACAATAACATTTCCCATCACCCTTTCTTTTCAATCTAGCCCACAATCTAGCAAGTGTCTCTTCATTTTGTTCTGCACTAATATTATCTGACATGATTTTTCTTTACCAAGCTTGAATATTTAGATCTTCAAAAAATATCAAACTCACACTCCAACAATTTTTAATCATAGACAGGTAACAAAATCTAATAATTCTAATATTTTGCACCAAAAAAATTTGGCCTATAACCTCCACAAACTGTCACAAGTATAGAAAATTCACAAGTATAGAAAAAAATAGTTGCAAGTATAGATAAATTTTCAAACTCACTTTTATTTATTAAAAACATTAAAATGGAACCTCTGTTGAAACGTAACCATATACTCGTTGCCCACAAATTAGGAGGCTAACCATATGTCATCCATAATTGATGGAAGGGGATGGTTGATTTTAAGTGTATGTCGAAATAGCGATGAAAATCATGGAGCATCGCAATTTCGACGAACATCGGGCATAAATTTTAAAAAAATTGAACATTAAATACATAGGTACCCAATGATACATCTAATTATACATCTTTCATCTAAGAAAGTTTAGGTAGGTATTTTGTAGTCAAATGAGTTAGTGATAAAACTTTGGATATATATGAGCTTTTGATGTTTTATTATTTGTCTTAATGCGTTTAAATATTAAATGACAATGTGATTAATTAAATAACCTTCACAAGATTACTTAATTAATGTCTTCATGATTTAACAAAGCTTATGTGATCTAATTAAAACTTATTGCAGTTTGTTTTATATATGACATGATGATGAAGTATGTTATGCTAAATTAAATGTATTAATGATCTAACTTATAATAACACACAAGATGAATGGGAATAGTATGAAACCTAAAGTAATTATAAAAATAAATTAAATAATCACTTTAGTGTTCAAAACATACACATATTTTATTTGTCAAGAACGAAGCAATGCGAAAGCCTATAGGATATGACCCAATAGCTTTAACAACATTGCTTTATCATTCATGCTATTCAAAGTGGTTAGACATAATACTGGCACAAATGCACGACATTGATAGGTTCCTTAAGGGGTGTGCCATCTAGTTCTGTTAACATGTAGGCACCAAACCCAAAAGTTTTGTCAACAATGTATGGCCCTAACTAATTAGAATTGAATTTGTCTCTTTCATTTGAGTCGGCATTGACGTTACGTTGATTAGCAGATAGAACTAAGTCACCCTTTTGGAATGATTGAGGGATAACATTGCGATTATAATGATGATGTTTCCTTTGAAAATAAGCTTGAAGATGTTCAAGAGCGTTAATGCGCTATTCATCAAGCATCTCAAGCTGGCGTAATCTTTGTTTGTGATAGTGTGTATCATCAACAAGTCCTTGAAGATAAATTCTTAGTGTAGGAGTTTCTAATTCCAAGGGCATTATTACTTCACTACCATAAACCAAATTATAAGGTGTGGTCCTTGTGGAAGATCGAACACTTGTACGATAAGCCCAAAGCACATAATGTAATTGAGCGCCGGTCCCTATGATTTTTATTAACAATTTTCTTCAAAATTTGTTCAAGAAATTTATTAGTTGATTTAGCTTGACCATTCGATTGCAAGTAATAAGGTTTTGAAAAATGATGTTGGATATGAAAGGTCTCCAAAAATTTCTTCACATCATTATTCTTAAATGGTGTACTATTATTAGATACTAATGCGGAAGGGAGTCCAAAGCAAGCAATAATGTGTTCTAGGATGAAACGACATATTATCTCAGCTATTGTAGATCGAAGAGGAATGGACTCTATCCATTTTGTGAAATAATCAGTTGTAGTGATGATAAAGGTATTTCCAGCAGAAGAAGGGGGTGAAATTTTCCTATAATGTCTAATCCCCAAACTGTAAAGGGTCATATCGGAAGTTGAGTTTGAATTTCACAACAAGAGCATGATGCAAATTGCTATGTTCCTAACATTTATGACATTTTCGAACATAATCAAAGCAATCACGTTCCATGTTGTGCCAGTAATACCCAATACAGATAAGTTTTTGAACCAATGTTTTCCCTCCAAAATGCCCACCGCAGACACCTTCATGGGCTTGGTGAAGTGCTAGAGGTATCTCAGATTTGTTTAAGCATCAAAGTAAGATACCATTGAATGACCTTTGATATAGCACATCAACGAGGATTATATATTTAGATGTAAGCTTTCATAAAGGAGCACAAAGGTTTTTGGCTGTTGGCTCAGGAAAGGTACCACTTTTCAAATAGTTGAATATGGTATCATACCATTCACTCAAGTTTTCCTCATTTTTCATTAAAACCTCTTTCGTTTTTGTGTTGATTGAAGGTTTCATGATAGGGTGAATAGTGAATGTGAAATTTTTTGAAGGATCTTGAGGGGATGTAAGAGAGTCCACACTTTCCATTGCATACACAAGTCGATTATCTTTTCATGGGATGTTATCAATGGTAAATGTCTAAAACTTCTCTAGCAAGTACATGATAAGATCCTTGTATTTGGATAATTTGTCATGCTTGGATTGATATGTTCCATTTATTTGTTTAATTACTAATTGCAAGTCACCAAATATCTTAATATCTTTGACACCCATGATTAAAGAAGCACACAACCCAACCCAACAATTAGTGCCTCATACTCAGCTGTGTTATTGGTACATAGGAAATTCAATTGATACGACAAGGGAATAGGCTTTCCTATAGGTGGGATCAATATAACCCCAACACCAGAGCTTTTTCTACACTTAGATCCATCAAAATTTAATTCCCATGTTTTAGCTTCTATTGTCAACACATTATCATTAGGAAAAGAGTCATTGATAGGTAACGCTAGAGGAGAAGGAGCGTCAGCTAAGTGGTTGGTCAAGGCTTGAACTTTGATTGCTTTTTGTGAAACAAACTTAAGGTCAAACTTGGTCAACAACATTACCCATTTAGCTAGACGTCTTGATAAGTCTGTTTTATTAAAAAGATGTTCGAGAGGATCAAATTTTTTCATGACTTGTATTTCAACATTTAGTAAATAGTGTCACAACATACTAGTAGCGAATACAAGAGCCAAACATTGTTTTTCAATTGGTATATATCACATTTCATAATCGATTAAAGTTCGACTAATGTAATAAACAAGATGTTCTTTTCCATTGCCATCTTGTTGAGCCAACAATGTTGCAAGAGCATGGGCTGATGTGACTATGTAAAGGATGAATGGTTTGTTTGGCACAACAGGTTGTAAAACAAGTGGAGTTGCAAGGTATTCCTTCAAAATCTCAAGGCCTATTTACAATCCTCATTCCAATCAAAATGCACATCCTTCTTGAGGAGATGTGTGAAAGGTAATGCTCGATCAACTAAGGAGGCAAAAAAATGACGGATGGCTTGAATTCGTCCTCGTAACGTGTGCAATTGAGAAATGTTCCTAGGAGGTGGCATGTTTATGATAGCATCAATTTTCTTTGTGTCCACCTCAATGCCTCTGTGAGATATGATAAAACCTAAAAAAATTCCACTATCTATGCCAAAGACACACTTTTTTGAATTTAAGCACATGTTGTATTATGCATTCGTTCAAAGATTTGTCGAAGAATATTCACATTGTCTTGTCTTGTTAGGGATTTGGCAAGGATGTCATCAACATAATATTCCAAGATTTTGTGTATGTAATCATGAAATAGTAATGTCATTGCTTGTTGATAAGTTGCGCCTAAATTCTTTAATCCAAAAGGCATCATAACCCAACAAAACGTTCCCCAAACGGTTGTGAATGTTGTCTTGTATTGATCTTGTGGGTTGATGAAGATTTGATTATAACCAAAAAATCCATCTATGAATGACAACAAAGCATGTCTAGCAATTGAATCCACAATCATGTCAATATTAGGAAGGGGAAAATCATCCTTTAAAGAGGCTTTATTCAAGTCACAAAAATCCGTACATATCCTAATACAATTATTAGGTTTAGCAATTGCGACAATGTTTGAGATCCAAGGAGAATAATCAATAGGTTGAATGAAACCTACGTCAAGGAGTTTTTCAAGTTCTCCTTTAACATGCAAGGTTGTCTTAGGGTTCATTTTGCGTATCTTTTGTCGAACAGGTTTAACATTTTCAACAAGAGCAATGTTATGTGTTATTATCTTCGGGTCTATTCCTAGCATATCTGAATATTTCCAAGAATTTTTTTTAGGAAAATCATGAAGCAAGGTTGTAGTATCCTCTTGTTCTTCATCATTAAGACACTTCCCAATCGTAATAACCTTTTCTTTATCATCTATGTCCATTGGTATATCAATTGTATCTCCTAAGGGGAATGCATTAGACTTAGGAAATTCAGGAGTATATAGTTCCATGCTTATGTTTGTCTCATTAGTATCAATACCTTTTTGCGTGGTACTTATCATAGCATAGGTAACTTTTCTCTTGGAAGAAGATGGCTTATTAGAAGCACCTAACATTTGTTTCAAAGATTCATCACTTTCAACATACTCCCATGACAGTGGTGAATCCATATCAAGGAACTCAAGATGTTTTAGTGTAAGATTGATTCTTGGTTTACATGTGATGGTGTTGATATTAAGCAATGGGAATTGAGTTGCTTTTGTTATCTTAGAAAAAGAATACCCCAAACTAGTCTTTGTCTCTTGTGTATTGGGTTCTATAGGGACACAAATTCCTTGTTCATGTTTTCCACATCCTTTACCATTGTATCCCAATTGTTTCATAAGCTCATAACCTCGTCCATAAAGTTTTTCCATTTCCTTTGGATTGGGTGGTTGTTGATAATCAATCTCATCAAAATTTGTTGTGTACATTGTATTCTCTTCCAAAGGAGATGAGATAGATGTTGGGGAGGATTCTTTCGAATTCTGGGTTGACATAACTGTTGGTTGTTCAAGTTTTTCATCCTCTTTTCGCGTGATTATGTATTGATCCATAAATGAAGGTGTGAATTCTAGTGTACCTCAATTGTCACCTAGTAATTTAGAAACTGATTCTTCTTCTTGTTTATTGGTCTCAAGAGGTTCTATGTGAGATGTTGGAATTAAAGTGTTCAAAGAACTTGTTCCTTTTGCAAGTTGTAAGCAACTTTCAGGATTGGGGTCTATTTCAACTTCATAAACTTTGTCATTATAGACATATTTCATTATTCGATGAAGGGTCAAAGGCACCGCATGCATCTCATGAACCCATGGCCTTACCAAAAGAAGATTGTATACAAGATAATTGGGAATGACATGAATAGGAGTTTGCAAGGTAGCCACTCCAGCTGTGATAGGTAAAGTAATTACAAGTGGTTGCTTTGTAATATTGTCAAATCCTCTAATAGATAAGGAATCAAGTTTGATTTGTGATTTATCCACACATAATCATTCAAGGAGCTTTACACTGCACACATTAAGGGAAGAGCCATTATCAATAAGGGTTATTTTGATGCTTATTGTATTGTATTGAGAAATTATCATAAAGGCCTCATTTTGCTTCCTTAATTCTAATGAAGGGAGCTCATGTTGATGAAAGGTAATGCCCACATTAACTGCATTCATCCCTTGTATAAGAGTTGCCACATCATTTGCATTTGTACCAGGAGGAATCACTATTTGTTGCAATGTTGTTTGGAGCATAGAGTGATAGTTTGGTGAATTCTGAAGGTCCCAAAGGGATATCTTTGCGGGAGTGCTCTTAAGTTGCTCAACAAGATTATACTCTCTTAATCAAGGAGCACTAGGAAATATAGAATTGGGAAAAGGTAAGGAGGTTGGGGTTGGTTTCGGTGGTTGTGGGTTATTTCTAGTGTAATGTGTGTGTGCAACAACATCATGCTTAGGTGGGTAAAGGGTAAACTCAGGTTTAGGTGGAGGTGGAGATTTATGTGAAGGTGGGTAAAGGAAAAGTTGAGATTGAATTACATTAACATTTTTTATTTTAGGTTGCTCACAACAAACCTTAGTGGATAGATTTTGTGAGATGAAGTCCTCAAGGGCTTCATCTAACATATCAAAGTCTTCACTACTAAAAGGTTTGGAAGATAAGTTATCGTTGGTTGGTTTGGGTTTGTCATTGCAAGCCTTAGTGGAAGAACTTAGAGAGAGGAAGCCCTATAGAGCTTCATCTAACTTATCCAAGTCATCACTACTAAAAGGTTTGGATGATATAGTTTTCCTAAAGTGAAGAATTGTTTTGATTGTTGAACGTTTTTGTTTGCATTTTCTGATGAATATGATCTAAATGAACTAGGAACTAATGTTGAAAAGGAAAATTGCAAAAATCTAATGCTATCCAGAATTGTCATTAAAGTAAATAATGCTAATGCTAATGATTTGAATGTAACAGTAAGTAACTGAACAAAAATAGAAAAGTAATTGAAACAAATAGTAATTGCAGAAATTGGAAACAAAATGCTAGAAACATTGATGCAAAATGTGTACTGGGACTAAGTCGCCTAGGGTGGCGAATTAGTCCTAGTAGGGGAATTTTTGAAGTTTTTTTGAATTTTCTGATGGATATTGATGTGTTTTGTACTGTAGCATGCAAATCTAAAGCTCAAATACATAATTTTATTATTTGTCAAAGAAATGAAATGCAATAATGCAAGCTTAAATGAGCCTTTCACTAATGAAATTTTTAAAAACCCTAGAATGCAAAACAATGCAAAACCTAATGCAATGTTGATGCAAGTTAAACCTAGGATGAAAATTCACTTGAAATTAGAAAGAAAATGTTCAAAAGTTGGGTTCACCAAAATGTAAACAAAGATTTTGGCACCCAAATGCTTTCTTGCACTTCTAGGATTTCTCACTTAAAAGGAGAAAGATGGGCTAAAATGCAATGTGAACATTCAAAATCAATGCAAGGATGGATGCAATATGCATAAATGCAACAAACTAAAAAAGAAAGATGATTATTAATGTAAAACCTAAGATATGCAAATTGTTTGTAAACACATTGTGATATGTAGAATAATAAAATGAATGCAATAAAGAACAAAATAAAGATGATGAACAAAAACTGTGCACCTAGAAATTGATGAAGGACAAAATGATGATTGCAAATGCCTCATAAATTATGGAAAACTTGACTTTTTAGCCTATTGGGACACTTACGCGAAGCTGGGCGACTTAGTCCCAGATCAAGTAAACTGCCCATAAATTTGTTTCTGCCAAAAGGGTATCTAGAACTGTTAAAAATTATGAAAAACTAGTGCAGTGGGACTAAGTCACCACTATTGGTGACTTAGTCCACTTAGGATTTTTTGCAAATCTGAAAGTGGAAATGGAAGCCCATAGTTTGCACTCTACCTTTTTACAGAGAGCCAGATCCAAATCTGCAAAAATACCTACAAAACAGAGTATAAATTGATTTCTAATGGGGGGTTTTCCTTGGTCAAATCCCTAGTTGGTATTTAAACCTTGAAAGAGATAAAATCCACATAAAACCCTAGCCCTAAGTGTGTCTAAGACTAGGAAGTCTAAAAATAAGATGCAACCCTATTCTAAAGTACAAGAATAAGATGCATAAATGGATTTAGAACAATGCAAGACTCATCCTAAGAGACACTAAATCACATTAGAATGAATCTTAATGACATGCAGACCTTCCTTAGGTTGAAGATAGAGAGAAAATGGAAGATGGAATCACTTTGAAAATAAGTCCTTAGGCTTGATTTGATGGCTAGTTGCATCTACTCAACCTAGATTTCTCCATGATTCTCCATAGGCATCCATGATCAACCCTTTGCAATGTAAGATATTGGAAAAAAAGTGAGCTTGAAGACCTGCAAAAACCCTAGCTTGCTGCCCTAAAGCTTCAACTTTGTTGTAGATAGACTAATGAAACTTCTTGTGAAAGATATTTGACTCTTGATTCTTGAATTTGTTTGATGAAAATGACTTAATGTTTTGAAAAATGACCTAAACAACATGTATTTATAGGCATTAACACTGAATTATTTATTATTTTAACTTCACAGGCCGACATCCTTCAATAATTTGAATTAAGTCGATGATTTTCCCACTCAAAAGGGACTAAGTCGCCACCCTGGGTGACTTAGTCCCACTAGGGATTTTTGAGGTGGGTTTCGTGAAGTTTGAGTGATGTGAATGTTGCTTATTAGGATTTGTATGATTTTTGAGTGGAATAGGCCTTAAAGGCCAAAATAATGACCATCAGGGGCCTATAAATGTAGTTTTTAAGGGGTGATTGATGCAAGGGTGTCTAAAATAGGACCAAATTAGGCCATAGATTATACTTTCTATAAAGCAGTACAATTTCTGTATCCACAAATCTGAAAGGTAATACATTATAGGAAAATGTTCCCCATGGGTAGGTAAAATTAGTTTTTTCTTGGTCTTCCGGGGCAATACAGATTTGGTTATAACCCATTGAATCCATCAAGAAAAGAGAAGAACTTCTTCCCAACTAGGGTGTCTAAAACTTGGTCAATGAAAAGAAGTGGAAAATGGTCTTTCTTAGTGGCCTTGTTAAGGGCCCTATAATCAACACATATTCGCCATTTTCCATTGTTTTTGGAACTACTACAAGTGAGGACACCCATTGGCTATCTGATATCAGATAAATAAATCCTACATTGAGCAACTTCTGAAGTTCTTCCTTAACTATTCTTGTAAGACTGGGTTTAACCTTCTTTGGGGTTGTCGCATAGGTCAACTCCCTTCTTCTATATAGATATTGTGTGTACAGGTAGCGGGATGAATACCTCTCATGTCTTGGTAATCCCACACAAAGGATTCTTTATGTGCACACAACATCTCAATCAGTTCTTTTAATTGGGAGGCATTCAAATTAGGATTGATGTTAAGTGTTTTACTAGGAAGGATTTCAGTAACTTGGGACTATATAGGGGTATCTACAATAAGTAGTTGTGAGTTAGACGAAGATGGGTAAGAATTCCTAGCTATAAAAAATGGACTGTATATACAAGTATGTGACTATAATTGATGCAGAGTAATAAAATGTTGAATAGACTGTGAGCTACTAACTAATGAAAAATTTCGAAATGGGCAATTATCACTTATGCCTGTAGGAAAAATCATTGTCTCAAGAACATTATCAACCAATTAATAATTTTGTAAAAAAAATTAATAATAGTGTCTTCTGAAATATCTTCATATTCCCTACTTTGATCTATTGTCAAAACGGGTAAAGACTCTTCAAAATCATTGTCGATCCATAATGGATCCTTTGTTTCCAACAATGGCTGAGCTAGAGGGTACAATGTTAATTGCTTCGTTTGTCCCCCATGTGAGATCACCATGTTTCCAGTCCTACAATTAATGAAAGCATTAGCAGTAGCTAACCAAGGTCTGCCTAGAATTAAGGGGTATCCCCCTAGCTTAATCTTTGGTTGCAAAATCATTAAATTTGTTAGATATTTCCAAGATTCAATAGAAATAATGATATCTTCTATCATACCTTCTAGTTTTACGAGGGAGCAATCATACATTTGCAAGACCATTGGAGTAGGTCTAAGTCCTTGAAGGGCCAACCTCTCCTTAGTCTCGTTAGTCATTACATTTATAGCTGCTCCTAAATCCACAAGTGTATTTGGAATGATTACATCACCAATACATACCTTAATCATTGGACTTCTTTGGTATGCATACTTAGGAACAAATATTCTTCCCAACATCAAGTCTGTGAGTTGTCCAATGACTTGGATTGTCTTGGGGTCATGCTTCTTCTATTGTTTCCTCCCATAGAGTTCCTTGACTACTTTAGTGTACACAAGAACATCTTGAATAGCCTGCAATAAAGGAATTTTAATGTTAACGTTACGTAATTCATTCATAAAATCAAAATCAGGTTGAGATGTTTCCTATTGTTTTGGTTGCTCTAGCAACCTATTTGGAAATGGAGGCTTTGGTTGCTCTTCTTTTGGCTCAACTGGAGAATCTTCAACCTCTGTGATGGTTGGCCCTTGGAGGTTCTTCCCTTACCTTAGGTGTACACCATTGATCTCTAATTTATTGATAGGGTAAGTTGGCAATCCTGCCACTTCATTATTATAGACCGATTGCACCACCTTATTATTGGGATTTGGTGATGGTTGTGCAGGAATTGGCGTGGATTTTGGAGGCTGAGCTGAGCTAGATGATTGATTAGATGGCGGGACAGGTGGCAAGAGTTTCTAGGATTGTTGATATAGATTTATTGTTGGAGGTGGTGGATACAGAGGGAACAATTGATATTGTGGGTATAGTGGTGTTAGTGCTCACCATGCTTGCCATGATTGTGGAGAAGGCGGGTATTGTTGTGACCACTGGGGGTAGTATGGAGGTTTCTACCAACCTCCATACCTTCACACATGAAAATAGGGGAAATGTTGTGTTGTATAGGGGCTTGCCTAAGTCAAACCTTGTTTTGATATTTCTACCTCCACATACAATGATTGATGATGATCAAGAGGGCATGCCCTAGGCTGGACAAAGGGAAAAATAATAATAATTGAGTGAAATGATAAAATGATAAATGCCAATGTTACCTTGATGTGAAACCCTTGATGAAGTGATGTCTCACAAGTTGTCACAAAATTTTATTGCTAGATGCCTTGGATGCTTGATAGACCTTAAAAGGGTTAGCTCATAAAACATAACAGGTTGTTACAACTAGCATGTAGAAGACAACTCAATACATCTTCATGATTTGGCATGATTGATCATAATAGCTTCGTGAACACAATTGCTTCCTTGATCTTGATGACTTGAAAGCTTGAACTTGACCAATGAAAGTGTTGCAACGATGCTGGTAAAATGCTTGATAATTCTGCTCTTGGCTACCTTTGACTAATTTAAGGACACTTGATTTGCTCAATTGAAGTGTTAGTTCTTATTAGAATTAAAATGGTGAAAATAATTTATATTTATATGCAATTCTTCTAATTTCCCAAAAACCAAATGCCAATAGCTGACAATTGAAATTGGAAATTCAAATAATAGATTACCGACATTGACATATTCAAATTTGGAGCCAAAAAGGTTGGTCTAGGGTGTAGGGCACCCTAGACTAGATTCCTACTTTTTAGAAATCAAAAGTGTTGAAGGAAAATATTAAATGCATAGTTTGATTTTCCAATAATGTTTATAAAAATGGGTAATTCCAAGAACATAAGGGGGAGCAAAATCTAGTGTGAAAATATCAAGTGTGACAATTTTCGATGCTACAATAATACATATACCCACATATTTATGAATATATATGAATATTCATACAATTATATATTGATATTTATATATGCATGCATGGACATATAAGCAAAGAACAAAGTCCAATCCATAGTAATCATAAATAAAAATAGTAAGGGTAAGAGGAGCATCAATAGAAGGGGGATCATAGTCATCAAATTCACCCCATACATCAGAGGGGATTTAATACCATCATCAATAAGATTCAAGGCATTAAGACCATCTTCCTCATTTTGAGTGTCTATAGGTTGTTGAGCATGAACAAGCGAAATTGTCAGCTCCAAGTGAAGGAGTTTTCCAAAATATAGCTAGCCAAGAGCACCATGCCCATGGGAAAAGGCCAAAGGTGGTTGAGAGGGTTGAGACCATCCATAGGCAACACAATCCCTAAAACCTTGAGATTAGGATCTACAATCTCATTTGGTAGATTGACCATGACCATGCTTGTGCCCACAAGGTGGGAAGGAAGTATGGGTTGGGGGACTAGAAATCATACAAAGCATTACCCTAGTGGTTAAGAAGCTTCTATGGATGTGCATATTCCATACAACTTTGTAATCTTGTACCTAGATTTGTATAAGCATAGTAGAGTAAATCATAACTTTACTATATAAAGAAAGAGATCATCAATTGAAAAACTAGAAAATAGAGTTGAATTTCTATCTTTCCAACTATTGAAGAGAATTTCAACCTTTAAAACACATCAAATCTAGACAAATTTGAATGGAAGGTGAGCCAATCACCCATCTTCTTTTAATTTTTATATTAATATGTATTTGAATATATATTCTATTTATTGTAAAACATATGTATATGCATGTATACATATTTTATATATACCTTATTTATCAAAACAAATAAAAGACAAATTAATACTTGTAGACAATCAAAAGGACGATGATGGTCTTGTTGGCTTGAAGCTTATTAATGATGGTACTATCCCCACTAATAAATGAGGTAAATTTAATGACTATGATCTACCCTTACTGGTTTTATTTATGTTTACTATTGATTGAACTTTGCTCTTTCTTTATTTTCATCTCTTGTTTAGACTTCATCATGTCTAGACTTAGAATATACCGCTCTACTACCTACTTTTTTAATAAATAGTATATCATAATCTTTCTAACGAAGAAAAAGTAATATATCTTATTTATCAAAAAGAAATTAAAGAAAAATTAATTTATAATTAATATAAAAATCTAAAATAATCTATTAAAATAGATTCTAAAGTTGTGATAAAATCATATCGGTAACTAAAAAATCTTTTAAATATTATTCACATAAATGGTGTAGTTGATTTTGAGTTTTTTACTCAAATTTAAATAAGCTAATTATTTAAGCATAACAAAAATAGGAGTAAATACACATATGAGATGGATTTATTAAACACTTCCATAACCTTATAGTTAATCATACCTTAAAATTCATGTGAACATTACACGTAACTAAGGTAAGCAATAGTGTGATTTCATTTCAAATTCTTTGAGAAAAAAAGGATTCATTCCAAATTCTTTTGGGAAGAAGTGGATTCATTCCAAGTTTGTTAGAACTACATCCATTGATTGGATGGCATTGGAGTGAGAACATTTGGGATAATTGCTATGCTCCCTCAAGTTTCGGGACGGCAGGGGACGGTGAGACATGTTTCAAGTTCGTTGTCACTGTCAGATGTAAAGACGAGGGGGACAGCGGGACATGTTTCAAGTTTGCTGTCACTGTCAGATGCAAAGACGAGTGAAAGTTTACAAGGGGGATGGCAGGGGACCAGGGCTTAAATTTGATGGTCGTATGACCGTATTTAGAGATTTTTGCCGTAAAATACAATCAAAATTTTAAGAAGATTGTATCAGATGAAAGGAGAGATTTTGGATAGATTGTCAAAATTTATATAGAATTATAATGATATATATATTTGATTTATATATAATTTTACTTACACTAAGGTATATCATAATGTTTTATGGGCACCTTTGAATAGATAACCGTCATTAAAAAATTTGTTGACAGGGAAAGTCAACCAGGGGACGGTCGTACATGTTTCAAGTTTGTTTGGAGTCCCAAAGTCCCCAAACGTAACGTTTCGGGAATGGGGACGGGGGTACAGGGTAGGGGACCCGAAACGGGGACGGGGGTACAGGGTAGGGGACAAGTCCCCGGAGCACTGGATAATTGTCCTCTTTCAAATTTGATTTTTTTAATCATGGATATTTACACACTATATGCCAAACTTGGTTTGGGCACTCATAAAGAAGAAAAGGATCTGATGCGCGCCTGATAGGATTTGAACCTACGACTTTCTGTTTCGGAAACAGACGCTCCATCCGCTGAGCTACAAGCGACTTTCCTTTACTTTTGTCATCTGAGAAAAATCTCATTACAGTAACAGTTGGTTAAAGCTGTTCACACGTAATATTTGGAAGGGAGGTATATGCCATATTGTACTGCACGCTGCAGGCTGTTTAACACTTAACCATTTGTTATAGTGGACTCTTTTCAACCTTATTAAACACCCAAAATAATTCTTAACAGAATTGTTTTTTTAGCAGTTTGTAATCATCAAACTAAAATGGACCAAGTCTTTTGCTGACATGAATTCAGTTTTTTTAATCCATATAATATTTTCTAAAAGTTTTTTTAGGACATTAGAAATAATTTTTTTTAATAAAATATAATTGTGATTTAATTATTCAATAACATATATGTCTTAAATCAAGTGGTCACGAGGTTAGTCTCCCCACCGTCCCTGGTACTCGAGGGCATATCGCGGGCCACCAGTCACGTGAAAAAAGTTTACCAGGCGCACTGCAGTTTATATTAAAAATTGACTAAGATTATTTAGTATAGATTATTTATTTGAATTAAATTGAATTAAATTATTTTTATAAAAAAAATATTTATTGAATTAAAATATTTTACATTATAAAGTAAGATAGTAATCATATTCTAATTAATTTATTATATATTATTTTATATTATATAAATTGTTTAATATTATAATTTAATTAAAATATATAAGTTTTTTATCACCTTTAGAATTGGATCAAAAGTAAAAGTAAAACAAAAAATTAACTCCATAGAAAGTATCTAAGCTTGTTAAAGCCCCTTGCTGCACGTATTATAAATATTTTGATAACACAAGAAATTTTTTGTTTAAAGAATAGTTGGTTTAAAGTCTTATCATTTTGTGTAAAATAAAAACTTAAAAGTGAGCATGTATTCCTCAATATTATAAGAGAATGGAGAAAACAATAAAACAATCCATAAACAACAATACCATCATTTGATACAAATCAATGTTTTCAAAAAATATATTTTGCTCTATATTATATAGTTAATGGGCCTTTCTGTGTGATAGTTAAAATGGATGGCCACTTCTAAAATGTGTAAACCTAAAAGAAAATTGTTAAAAATCATGTGCAGTTTGATCTAATCCATTGCTTCCCCATACATGAAGCAAGAAACTTTTTCCTAAAATACAATAAGCCAAGAGATATCATTCTTAAGAATATGCGTGAATTTGAGTCAAATTTATAAAAACTCATTTGCACAAATAAACATGGATTATTGTGATTGAGACTTTTAAATTTTTCTTTTTTGCTATCACATTAGAAAATATGCACAAATCCTCTAATTTTATATGTCCTCATTAATATTTATTTATGCTTAACTTTGAATTTGAGATTATTTCGAAATGTGCAGATTTTTTTTTTCCATATATTTTATATTAATATATAATATAAAATATTTTACTCAAAGTTCAAATAAATGTAGTGTATTATTGATTATTTTCAAAAGGTAGAAATTTTGACTTAAAAATAAAAACTTTTTAAAAAATGAATGGATAATATAAACTTAATATAATTACATGAATATAATAGAATATAATATGTTATAATAATATTAATATAATATAGTGTAATTTTACTAATATAAGATGATATAGTATAATGTACTAAATAATATAAATTAATATAATATAATATTATGTGTTGGAGATCTTTAGACAAAACTTGACAACCATGTTTTGTTAAAACAAAACATTAATGCACATGTTATATGTTAGAGTCCAAAATGAATTGTTTTTGTAATTATAGCTAGCATATTGAATTTTTTGGGTATGCGATCTTAAAAAATTAGTAAAATTCTATCATAAAATAATGAAGACTTCCACATATACAATCAATCAAGTAAATACACAAGATTAATGGAAAATTTGTTTCCTTCCTTTTAAGTGAAATGAAAATTTGATAATGTGCTTAGCTTATTATATAAATAGAATTTTGTTAGTTCTAAGCCTTTTTTTAACGATTTCATAGGTCAATTAAATTTGGGATACATAATTGAAGAATGTACCTTATAAGTTAAATAACTAATGGTCAAACCTAAAAATTTGAATGCATAAAGGGAAAACTACATTTAATCTTAATTGGACGTATGTAAGAAATATTTTCATGTAGTCAAGTCAATCATCATAACGAAACCTATGGTTCATCATCTTAACAATAATGTTGATGTCAAGGGGCCCCTTTTCTCCAATTCCATGTGAGAATGAGGCGAGGTGGCACAAAGAGCAAGCCTAGGTAGGCCCAAGCACCAACATTTTGATTTGAGAATCTTACAAGACATACCATGTATTCATTGCATGATGGATTTATATACCATAAATGGTTGGTGAATGATTATATGGTGATTTGAATAGTAAAATTTTGATGCATAGATCATAATATTCAATTATATTATTAAATTTTGATACACAGACTTTGAAACATTAAAAAAATGTCTAAAAATACTTGCAAGATTAACAATAAGATAATGAGAGGAATTTGTATAAGAAATTGTAGAGGCTAAGCACATTGAAGAGTTGCAAGCATAACTTCTACTCTTCCAATACATTCATAACCTAAATCTACTTATCCCTTAGTCATTTCTTTGATCCCTTGTCATAATAACAATTGCTCATTCAGTTAAAGCATGCTAGATGCAACTAATGTAGATTATATGTTGTATATATTCTATAATGTTGTATATGGGCTACAACCATATGTAATAAAAGGTATCTAATATTTTTGAATAAAATTATAAAATGTACTTGAATCTTAACAAAAATTATAAATAATATTTTTTTACACATCTAAAGTTGTTGGCGATGGTGAGAGCGCGTGCGCTTGGTGGGAAGAGCTGTTTGAAACAGCTTTTGAAATTTCCTAAAGGCAACGATGGTGAATGCGAGAGTGAGGATGAGGACGGAGAAGGCGTTTCCCTTCCTGTTTGGCTGGGGTTTGCTATGCAGATTGTTTGTTGTGTAGAGTGTTTGGACGGTGGTGTTTCTTTGGCTGGGGTCGACGCTCCTGACCTTGGTGTGGATATTTCGGTGGTGGTTGACCAATTCCCTGTTGATGACCCTCCTCTTGTTTGGTCTTTTGGTAAGGATGTGGTGTTGCTTGGGTTCTTTTGGCCCAAGAGCTTGGTTTCGAGATCCTCCTGGTGGACGTCACTACTCTACCATGTGGGTTTTACAGTTGTTGAGGTTTCCTGTGAGTGGCTTGCTACTCCTCTCCCCATGAGCACTTCTCCTATGCTCGGGGATGTGTTTTTCTATTTGGTTGGGACTCCCTTTGTGTCCTCTATGGATCTCTAGCCCTGGCTGGTGGAGATCCTTGCTTGCTCATGTATCTCTGTGGGTTTGGACATTTCTTTGGCAAATTTGTCTATTGTGGTCATTCGGTCTAGTGTTTCACTAGCTGTGGCTCTAACATCCTTTGTGTTGGGGGTTTCTACTCATGGCCCTGTGTGGGGTTTGTGGTGGGGGATCTTAATTGCCTCAAAAGAGCCTTTGTGGCCTTGTTTGGAGGTTGTTGAAGCTAGTTTGTTTGCTGGGTCTGTTTTGGTTCAGAGCCTTGTTTCTTCATACAGTGATGAAGATCATTTTCCTCTTCTCGTTGTGGCTTTGGGGCAGAGATTTACCTTGGCCTTTAATGGAATTGGTGTTGGCTTGGGATTCCATTGGCAGTGCGGGTATTTGTGGGTTGTGGTGCGTGCGAGGATTGGTCCTAGTGACGCTCTTGTCATTCAGTTGTGGCGGGGTATTTGGATGAGTGCTTACTTTGGTTCGGTTTTCACTTGCTCTTGTGTTGTGTGCAAGGGTCTTGGCTACATTCGGTCCAAGGATTGTGATTGGCTGTTGACTAGTGCTAAGTGTTTGACTAGTTTTTGGTGGAAAGTTTCTCTATTGGGGGTTATGAAAGCTAAGACTTTCCATGACTATGTTTTGCTGGAAAGGAGTTGTTCGGTGGGGGCTGCCTTGGAAGCTCCTTGGGGGATCTTGTTGGCTCGAACTACCCTATTTTTTTCAGGGGTTAAGTGTTTGGTTGTTGCCCTTTCTTCTTTTCTTCATTCTCTCCTTTTAGGTCCTCAAACTTTGGCTCCTTTAGAGGTGGAGTTTTCTCCTATTCGAGGTGGAGGTTGCGGACTTGGGGAGGTGGAGCCTACTCCTATAGAGGTGGAGTGTGGTTTAGTTGATGGGGATTGTTGTTACTGCAAGGGGCTGTTGTCTTTGGCTATGTTCTTCCTTCAAACTCTTTTATTGAGGTGGAGAGTTTTTAGGTTTCTAGAACGGTGGTTTTGGTGCTTCAACTTGTGTTTGTTCTTCTTGTCTCCTATAGAGGTGGAGATAGAATCTACTGGTGGGTCGGCTCTCTCGAGCGGATGGAGAAAAGTCTATTGTAGTCTTGATGTTGGTGGTGTAGTGTGGCTTGGTTGTTTCAAGCAATCTTTTGGGCCTACAATGTGTGGGTTGTTTCTTATTCTCTATAGGACTGGTTTTTGTCCTAAGTGCTCGGTTACTCTTGATTGTTGTGCAAAGGTTGGGTTGTTTGTCGGTGTTTGTCTCAGGACTGCTATTGGTTCTGATTACTTTGTCTCTCCTGGTCTCTGTTGACCGGGTGTTGTTAGTGCTCTACTGTATTGTTGCGGGTTCATTGCTGGTTCTGTTTGTTTTTGTTGTTTGGTGTGTCTTAGCTCTGTTTAAGGTTCTTGGTCCTTGCATGATCCAGGTGGATCTTTTGAACTTGAAAATTGAAGTGTTCTAATTTCTCTTAGAAGTAGTGTCATTTCATAGAGCACATAATTTTGAATCCGGCGCAACTTGAACGGGCGAAAAAGGAGTCTGTTTGTGCAAGATATCGCCGGTCAAAGTTTGGTCAAAGGCTGGTCAACTCAGCTATCAGGGACGAGGAAAAAAGGTGGAAAATTCATCATCACCAAATTGGTCAAAGTTGGCCTCATCGCAAAGGTCTCATTTTCACGATTCCAACGGCGTTCGTTTCGTCGAAATCGGAGCTCATACGCGAGAATTACAGCCAGTCAAAGCTCATAGTTGATCAAGGTACCATGAGGAACGGTTGCTAATGTCGACATGACGTCATCCTGCTGACTTGGCAGATGGGTCATTGTACGGATGATGATGTGGACCAATGTGGTCATGACACGTGGCAGCCGTACAAGTAACGTGGTGGTACATTCATCAGATGACGACAGCGGAACTAACCAATCAACTATTGACACGTGGTAGGCCGAGTACGACGGATGATGTGGCAAATGCACAGCCAGTAGGTGACATGGACGGGTTCATCAAATGGCCTTCTGACACGTGGCAGTGAGTTGGCATGGTGATTGGACGGTGACTCGAAGTCTTCGGCAAACCAAACGATGACAGGTGGATTTTTGGTTGCGCGACACATGGCTCCGCCTTTCCATCACCTTGGGCTCTAGGCGAGTCATTCAAACAACTTTACTTAAAAAAAGTGTATGGCCGAAGGATTCAAACCACTAATCCATCGGCTATGAACCGAGTACCCTAGCCGTTGCGCCAAGAAATCCGCGCTCAAGTTGAATATATCAGCAGTTAGTTTTCTTGTTTGGTGGTTGCGAAACGGCTATATAAATATAGCCAGTCGGGGTTGGAACCCGCGACCAGCGAGTGTGTAAAAAGATTGCGTGTCGTTACACCATTGTATGGTGTTTAATATGTTGAAGGGCTCAATTTTTCTTAACCGCTTGGAAAGCCCAAGATCAAACAAATAACCTATTAAAGGTTATTTATAAACAAATATTAAAACAACGAATCCCTAAAAATGAGCAAGCCCGATAATGATAGGAAAAAAGGAGGGCTCAAATTTATAAGGGGATTTCTTTTAAAAATGGGTGATTTTATAACCTTATGGTTATTACCCATATCGGGTAAATCTATTGTATAAAAAGGGGGTGTATTGGGTTGTAGAAATCATCCAATTCTTCTCAAGTCAATTCTTCACAAGCTTTTCTTTTGCAAGCCAAGTAATCTCAGGAGGAGATTTTTGAAACTTGGCAAGACTTTGCTTAGTCTTTGTAAAAGCTTTGTAAGCTTCTTCTTGTTCTTCTACAAGGACGTCTTGCCGATGTGGAAGTTAGGTTCATAGGTGGAGTCACTTTCTGGAGGCCTCTTGTAAGGTGAAAGCTGACCTCTTTTTGTAACCTGTGGCGTTTCCAAGTCTTGAAGGCAATAGATCGATTCGTTCTTTCTGGCGAATCCGGAGACGTAGCCGACTTTCGGTGAACTCCATTATCATCTCGTTTCTATTCTTTTGTGATTTCTTGCAGTTGTTTTTTGAGCTTAGTAGATTAAAGATTTGAATTTACATGTTGGATTCATATCGATAATTAAAAGATCTTGATGTTAGATTGACTATTGTAAGTCTTTTTTGAAAATCTAACTCGTGAACTTTAACAAGCAAGTGCTTGATTCGTTTATGGATCATTGCAAAACCTTGTTTCCTATAAGGCCCATGCGACTCGTTGTGTAAAGGGTACGACGCCCTGTAAATGTTGCTTATCTTATTGAAAACAAAAATTATAAATCAACAATTATTTACTACTATCATGAGAATTTTATGTCAAGTTCCATATATTGAGATTACATTTCCTAAAAAAATTCAAACTGTAAGAATTAAGGCCATTGTAGAAATATCTATAGTTAAGAATGACCAAATAAAGCCTAAACCCCCTAATGCACCATTAGATTCAAAAAATTCTCATTTCCAATGCCTCCCCAATTTGATTGGTTTCTTTGATCCAAAAGACCTAAAAATTTCACAGTCTTGACAAAATCTGATGAAACTAGCATCATTGGATAGATCTTGCCGACACAATCCTGACACAACTTGAATCATATCAAAAGGAGGCCGGATACAAAAGTTATGCTCAGTCAAAGTTCGGTGGGACCAAGGTTTCCAAATGCAAGGCCAAAAATTGATCGTCCCCAAATTGGAAGGAAATAACACCAAGTCAAAGAGCTCGTCAAGACAATTCTGACATAGCTTGAATTGCGTCAATCGGAGTCTGTATGTGAAAGTTATGGCTAGTCAAAGTTGTGAAGAAAAAGGTTGATTGGGTACAAATGATGACATCAACATGATGATGTGGAATCATCAAAGTTTGACATGTGGCATCCGTACAAACATGTTGGCGTGGCAGATGTTGACTTGGACCAATGAGGTGACACATGGCACTAGTGGCATAATTTGACAACGTGGACTAATCAAATAGACACGTGTCTAAGCATCAATGAATAAAAGTGCCACGTGGCCCAATGAATGGATGCCACATGGCATCATTCCTTTCCACTAGTTTTTTGTTTGGCTGAAAAAATTGGTTGGGTGATTCAAACCCCCAACCTCTCTCTCTCCTTATTTTCATGCGTCACCACTACACCACGTCGCTTTCTTGTGTCAAAAGCAGAGATCATTTCTATTTATCATTTAAATGATGTAAAATCCTATAAAAGGGTGTCAAGTGGTTTGAACCCCAACCTCCCAAATACCGCTGAGTGCGCTCCACCACTTTGCCAAGCGTGATCTGCGAGAACAAAAGTGGATGATTTTATATTTATTATGGTGAAAAACCGTGTTCAAGAGTGAAAAGGGGGTCAGGCGATTTGAACCCCTGGCCACTCTTTAACTATAATCACGCCCAACCAATACGATATGTGCATTTTTCTCAACAAACTTAGGAAAATTTATATTTTGTTATGATTTTAGACAATGGATAATCCGAAATACATGAATTAAGGGGAACCCATAATCATTAAGATAAGCCAGATTATTTAATTTTTTTTGAAGATTAAGGGCTCTATTTAGTTGATATGGGAAGGATATTGTTTTACCCCTTAATTAGAAAATGAAAGTGTATATAAGGGGGAGTTTTCTATAAAGTGTATACTTGGGAATTTTAATGCATTTGAAGCTAATCCATTGGATGCAAATAAAGGAGAATGCGAAAGAGTCTTAGGTGTTGAGAGAGACTGTGAGAGGAATTGTAATTCGGGTCTGAAGCTTGGATGATGTACATGTTGAACATTCAAAATACTGAGAGGGGGGGTGAATTAGTATTCCATAAAACCACAAATAAAATCCATTTAAGCATTATCACAAATCTGATTGAATTACCAGAGGAAGACATGAAATCAAAACAAAGCATCAACACACATGAACACCATATTTTTTGTGGAAAACCCAAAATGGGAAAAACCACGGTGAAGATTAACTCACAATATAATATATCCGGATATAGAATATTATAGAACTCACTGCCATGACTTACTATCCTTGAAAGGCTCACTACCTAAATATAAAAGAATGACTAACTGCCAGGATACAAAAGGTATGGCTCATTTCCAAATGGGTGAACTAATAAAGAATGCACCTTCCCTATGCTTGAGTTCAGTTTCGGTGAAGCACAATGCACGAGTAACTCACTCAATTGCTCATCTATACAATTCACACATATTCATTTTCAACTTCTGCCATGTGAAATTCCTCTCTTTCTCACCACAAACACACACACATCAAGGGATGTCATACATATATACATGTGTGTCTATGTTTCTTAATTATGTCAGCCTAATTAAAGAAACCTTAATTCAAAAACTAACTTTTTTGGCATGGACCTAAGATAGATCCCTTTAATATCAATATGTAGTTAGGTCAACCAGAGTCAAGCCAAGACTCCAAACATATGTACACTCCATCAAACATGCAACACAAAAACTTGTTAACTCATTGAATTCTCCCTTGGACAACATCAAACTACTTATCTTCGACACCACACAGTATGATAATCAATTATGAGGAAATGTGGAATCTCCCACAATAGGGTGTAGGGGGAAAACTCACTGAGGTCTACATAATATAATACTGTCATTCATATCTCCCAAATACCTTCACATATCATCATGAATCTCCAAAGTAGAATACATCTTGTAGGGTCAAACTTGTGTACAAAATCTTGTATTGTATCTTTTACTGAGATAGAATCCAAACCAAAATACCATATCAACAGGCATTCATAACTAGAGCAGAAAAATACTATCAATAAAAAAAAATTCCATTATCTATTGACATCAATGACAACCTATCAATTTCCAACAATCTCTCCCTTTGTCATTATGGCAACACACAATGTGAAAACCATAAAAAAATACTTCTTCCTAACTCACACACAAAAACCTTTCAATTTCCTTTCTATTTTCATATGATGCTTCTCTCTCTCCCCCCCCTTTGACATCAATGGCAAAGGAAAAAAAAAAAGAATTTTAGTGCATTAATAGTCCTTTGCAAATTTGAATACTCCCCCTGAGGAGCACATTCAAAAACTAATGATGATAAATGACTATCCAGAGGTAGTAGACGACTAAAGTTGTCTAAGAATCCCTATCCATGAGGATCTCCCTTCATTCCAAAGTTTTGTTGCATCTATTAGAGTGATACATAGATAATTGAGGTCAATTAAAGTATCCTTTCCTTCAACCACAGTTCTGAGAGAAGCATAAGAGTTGAAAACCCTTTCAACAACTGAACGAACATAGTAGATAGGACCACACCTAATCTTTATTAAATCTTTGAGCTTCCCATACATCTCAATCAACTTTCCCATATCCTAGTGTGATGCAAGGTATTCTTCATGCAATCTTGTCAAACCATACCAAGTTTGATCATCTAGACTAAGAGCAGGATCAAATGTGTTAGATGCAAACTTAATCTAGGTTTCAATTGTACTCTCAACATCCTTGAGCCTTTGAATTGCATCAGAACAAGACCAAAAGAATGTGAATTAAATCTTAATTTCTTCCTCACAATCTTGAATATTCTTGAGTTTTTCAAGTGCCAAGCTATGAGTAGACTTGCACTTATCTACAATTTCCAACATTTTTTTGCTTTCAACCCACCATGCCATACTGTTTTGCTCTTCAATTCATTGAATTTATCAGTTAATACATTTGAGCTTTCTTTAACAACACTAGGAGTTCCTGAAGATGTGTCCTTTTTCTAGCCAATTTATTGAGTCTCCTAGGAGCAAGGTCCACTTGAGCAACCAGGGAATGAACCACAACTGCTTTCCTCTTTTCTACAGTGGCAAGCTTTAGTTTACCCTAGACAAACTCAGACTCTTCAAGAGCTTTAGCTACTTCAATGTAGGTTCCAAACCTAGGTCTATTAGGATCTCGGGGGTTGCTAAGCAAAAATTCAATGCAACTAGAAACATAATCCTTCTCAATTTCATATCCAAACTCAAGCAACCATGAAATCCTTGGTTCAACTACCTTGATGATGCAACTATCAGAGTTTACTAAAAAGATTGTCATTCCTATACTTTGAAACCAATTCTCTTGGAATCTCCTTCTATTCATTTTCCTTTGAAACTTTCCAAAGAATGCACCAAGGACATCTTCTTGAGCATCTAAGTCCCTAACATTTCTCATGAGCTCCTCAATTTGATGAGAAACCAGTGTAACACACTGTCGTGCAAACCCCAAAGGACAACTAAAAAATGCAACAATTTTTTTTTTAAAATATAAAGTATAAACACTAAGTTTACTAATGCAACTAACATAGTTATCAATTACAAGTTAAACACCTAAGTCCCTTGGGGTACACGAGGTGACATTACGTAATCTATCCAATAACTAAATTGATAAAAGTAATTTACCAATTCTACTAACGTAACTCATCCATTCACATGTCCTCATTTAAACATTTATTAAAGATAAGCAATATGACAAGAATGAACCATATAGAAACCATACATGAATTCATAGCAAATTTATCTTGGAAATATAAAGAACTTATTTTCTCAAACAAAACACAACATCAAGAATATTTACAATTATGGATAAATCATGAATTACAAAATGTGTTTATGCATTACATCATTCTACAAGTATATCCCATTGAGAAATTACCCAAGATTACATCATAGGTCTATCCAATACATGGGAGAGTAACATATCAGTATATAAAGTATGATAGAAGTACAAGTATACATTTGGAAGCATATAACTCTGGAACAAACTATCTTTGCAAAACTCTACACTGAAAGGTACATTTGCAAAATAGGGAACCCAATGGGGTGCATAGCACGTTCCACCCCACTACCCTCGTGCTAGGATTAGATAAGAAAGGGTCCCCGACCAAGACCATCTATACAAATACACAAGACTAAACTCCAAGCATGGAAAGATAAACCACACATAAAGGAAACCATAACATCAAAAGACCACTTCCTAAACATGGCAACAATAAATCACCAAAACATATCAATAGACCACCTCTAGAGGATTCCAATAAAACAACTCAAAGGGAAAGCTAGAGGAGAGTGTCATCGCATGGCCTTACATGGATTTTATAGACAACCTATCACAAGGTTCCGCCTCCATCTATGGTTATCTTGACTACCTATCTCAAGGCGCCACTCCATAGGGCGACTCATGCGAAATCGTTAACCTCTCGTGAAGATGAGGTCACGATTATGCCAACCACGGCCTTCTCGGCCACTTTTAGTCTATGAAAGCCCTAATAGGTAGACAAGGCATCCACAATTATCTTATTAATGTTTAACTACCCACCCCCTAATTAATTAATTAGATTTTCACTTATTACTCAAACTCATTAGCACTTAAAATGACAAAAATAGAATAATCATGAGGCAAGATTCCGTTAAAAAATAACAACTTCATAAAGAGGGTACAAATCTAAGAGTACTAAACACAATCAGAAAGAATGAAAGTCAAGTATCAATAGAGGTCACATATTAAATCATTATTCTCATACCTCGAGCTTGACACCTTATTCCAAAGGGTCACTGGTCTAGTAAGTTCTCACATGACATAACTCACTGTTTAAACAACAAGGACTCTCACCACCTATTCTGAAGACGCAGCTCGCCAGTTAATAAATTGTTCAGTTCACATAACTAAATCACAACTTTAAAAGATTAACAAATAATAAATTAGATTTACTCAAAGTTTAATTTTCAACATTCGAGCAATAAATCAATCTTTTTGTTTATTTTCATTTAAAATACCTACTGTTAGTCATTATCAATTATAACAAAAACATTTTCCAAACATATATACATAGCTATATATATATATATATATTTATAATAGGTTTAATTATTTAACATTAAATAATATTTCTAAAATCCTCAAATTAAATATGTTATTCGGATGATTATTAAATAATTATCACCTTCCAAAAATTAATTAGTAACATATATAACATATACATACACATATAATATGCATACATCATGCATATATATGCATGATACATGCATATGCATACATATGTATATTTATAATTAATTTTGGAAAATTGTGAATTAATTTAATAATCATTAAATAATATATATTTAATTTGAAGCTTTTTTTTTTAGAAATGGTATTTGATGTTAAGTAATTAAATATTATATATATATATATATAATGTATATATATTTAAAATGTTTTGTTATAATTTGATGCAATAGCACGAGTAGATATTTTTTTTAAATGAAATGACTTAAAGGGAGATTGATTTTATTTATGTGTAATTGAGATGTTGAAATTAAACAATTAAATCTAATTTATTTATTTGTTGAAATTCTCTTAAAGTTGTGATTTTTTTTTAGTTATGTTGTTTGGACAATTTGGGTAAACTGAGCGAGTAAGTCTTTCAGATATATTTACTTTAAAAGATTGGTGAGTCAACTGTTGTTTTCGCTTAATTGGGTTATGGTCATGTGGGGACCCTTAAGTTAATCGACCCTTTATAGGAGATAAGGTTATTGTTAAACTTCCAGAGGTATGGGAAAATGGTGGCTTATTATGTGACCTTTCTATTTGATACTTGACTCGATTTTAACTACAGTTGTGTTTTTAAGCTTATACTTGGGTTGTACCATCTTTATGGGGGTTGACTTATATGATTTTTTGGCGAGATGGTTTTGCCTCGCAGTTGTTCTATTTTTTGTTTTAGAGTACTTGTGGGCACAACCCCTTGGAATTTGTTGTGTTTTGGTTTCTAGGGAGAGTGGCTCTATGTGGGCGCCGATGCACAAAGGGGTTGTTAGGATAACCCATGATAGAGTTTGAGTAATAAGTGAAAACCTAATTAATTAATTAGGGGGTGGGTAGTTAAACATTAATAAGATAATTATGGATGCCTCGTCTGCCTATTAGGGATTTCATAGACTAAAGGTGGCCGAGAAGGCCGTGGTTGGCATAATCGTGACCTCATCTTCACGAGAGGTTAACGATTCTGCATGAGTCACCCTATGGAGCGGCGCCTTGAGATAGGCAGTCAAGATAACCATAGATGGAGGTGGCACCTTGTGATAGGTTTTCTAGAAAATCCATGTAAGGCCATGCGATGACACTCTCCTCTAGCTTTCCCCTTGAGTTGTTTTATTGGAATCCTTTGGAGGTGGTCTACTGATATGTTTTGGTGATTTATTGTTGCCATGTTTAGGAAGTGGTATTTTGATGTTATGGTTTCCTTTATGTGTGGTTTATCTTTCCACGCTTGGAGTTTAGTCTTGTGTATTTATATAGATGTTCTTGGTCGGGGACCCTTTCTTAACAACTCCCTTTCAACATCAAACCCATTGGGTTTAAGGGACACGCTCAAACCTGTCACGCAGGTGGAGTCAGTGTCTAGTACATGCATCCTGCATAAAAAAAAATGCCAAGTAGTATGTAAATCTCCATTGCAAACACACCATGAAAGGTAATCGCGGGGTAGCAGGGCACTTGCAAGCAAGTGATGCCAGTTCGTCCTTTCACCAAGACACACTAGCAAACACATTAGAAACCATAGCAGCATAAAATCACAACATCACAACATATATTATTAAAGAAAACCATAACATAACCATATAACATAATCACCATGAAATGTATCATCAAACATCATCAGTAATTTCAAGTGTAGCAAACCAACCAAACTATGAATCCACACACAAACCAAGTACAAAATCCACACATAAGAGTATCAACAACATGAGGGGTATTACATCCTCCCCCCCTAGAACATGTCTTACTCCTGGAAGCCACTAAATAAATATGGTTAAGCCTCTCTAATATGGGATGCATCCTCCCATGTTGTTGAAGTCTCATCATTTGGGTCCCACTGAACCCGCACTTGTTCAATAACTCTGCCCCTGAGGGAAAGTCTCTGATGCTATAGCACAACCACGGGCTCAAGTGCTAGCTGCCCATGCTTGACCTAAAGAGAATTCCAATCAGGTACGTGAGTAACATCTGGAAAATATGGCCTAAGTACTAAAACATGAAAAACATCGTGAATCTGTGATAGATTGGGTGGAAATGCCAGGCGATAGGCAACACGACCAATCCTCTCTAAAACTTCAAATGGTCCTACAAATCGAGGTACGAGCTTGGAACCCTTTCCATAACTGATTGGGCTCTTTCGTGGTCGCACTCTCAAAAAGACTCGATCGCCAACAGAGAACTAACGGTCAACTCTATGTGCATCAGCATATTTCTTATGTCTGTCTTGAGCTGCCACAAGATGCTCTCTGATGCAAGCTACTTGATGTTTCATGTCCTGAAGCATTTCGGGACCAAGGAGAACTTTTTCCTCAAGACGGTCCCAACTTAATAGGGTCCTGCAAGGATGACCATATAGTGCCTGAAAGGGAGCCATACCAATCGAGCTATGATAACCATTGTTGTAGGAAAACTCCACCAAATGCAGATAATCCTCCCAACGTGATTGTTGATCCATCACATACATACAAAGCATGTCCTCAAGAACCTGATTAACTCTCTTTGTTCGTCCATCTGTTTCAAGATGGTAGGAAGAACTAAAGTTTAGTTGTGTTCTTAAGGCACACTGCAATGATGTCCACAATGCAAAAGTGAACATTGGATCTCTGTCAGAAATTATTCTCCGCAGAATACCATGCAGATGAACAATATCTTCCATGAAGATTTTAGCAACAGAAGAAGCTGTGTAAGATGATCTAACGGGAGAAAAATGTGCCACCTTGGTCAATCTGTCAACTATGACCATGATAGCATCATGACGTCGAGAAGTCATAGGAAATCCCACAATAAAGTCTACATAAATTGTGTCCCACTTCCATTCCGGAATGAGATGAGGTTGTAAAAGGCCTGCGAGATGCTGGTGTTTTTCCTTGACCCTTTGACATTCCAAACATCTTGCCACCAAATCTGCAATATCCCTCTTCATGCTAGCCCAAAAGTATAGTGCACGAAGATTTGCATACATTTTCTTAACTCTCGGGTGAGCAGAGTAGGGAGCTCAATGTGCCTCAGTCATAATTAGAGTCTGAAGACCCTCAACAGAAGGCACGTACATGTGACCCATATATCTTAGAAGACCATCCGACTCTAGTGAGTACCCTGCAAACTTTCCTTCTAGAGCTCTACCTGATTCAATTTCTGACTTCACTTCCTAATACCAGCTATCTGTTGGAAGCACTGCGAAGACTTGACTCCTCAAATCCACCTTAAGAGCTACTGTAGAAATCTCATGTCTCTGCCAACTCAAAGCATCTGCCACTACATTTTCCTTGCCTTGAACATACTTGACCTCAAAGTCATATTCGGAGAGGAATTCCATCCATCTCCTCTTCTTGGCATTCAGGTCTGACTGAGTAAAAATGTATTGCAAACTGCGATGATCGTTGTGAAGCTCAAACCTCTGACCCAATAAGAAGTGTCTCCATCTCACAAGGGAATGAACCACTATAGCTAACTCCAAGTCATGCATGGGGTAATTTAGCTCATGATCCTTGAGCTTATGAGATTCATATGCAATTACACGTCCTTCTTGCATCAAGACGGCTCCTAAGCCCTCCAAGGAAGCATTAGTGCACACCACGAAATCCCTAGTAGGATCAGGAACTGCCAATATTGGTGCACTAGTCAATCTATCCTTAAGGGTCTCAAATGTTGTCTGGCACTGTTCAAACCAAATGAACTTCTTCCATTTTCTCTGAAGGGAAGTAATGGGATATGCAATCCTAGAAAAACCCTATACAAACTACCAATAATAGCCTGTTAACCCCATAAAACTGTGAATCTCTGAAACATTCTTGGGTGTTGGCCAATCAACAATAGCCTAGATCTTTGATGGGTCCACTGTGATACCTACACCTGAGATGACGCATGCCAAGTATTTCACTTCTATTTTGTAGAATTCACACTAGCCAAATTGGAAAACAACTGGTTGTCCCTCAAACATTGTAATACCTGCCTCAGATGTTCCTCATGCTCCTCCATTGATTTAGAGTACACTAGGATGTCATCGAGAAAAAAAGTACAAACCTATCCAAATAGGTTCGGAAGACTCCATTCATTAGGCTCATAAAAACTGATGGTGCATTTGTTAACCCGAACGACATAATAGTGAATTCATAATGTCCGTAACGAATGCAAAATGTAGTTTTATGAATATCAGCTTCGGCTACTCACAACTGATGATAGCCAAAATTAAGATCGATCTTAGTGAAAACCTGAGCTCCTTTTATTTGATCAAATAAGTAATCAATTCTCGACAAAAGATATCGATTCTTGATCGTCACTTTGTTGACCTACCTATAATCAATACATAATCGAGTGAACCGTCCTTCTTTTTCACAAATATAACTGGTGCTCCCCAAGGGGAAACACTAGGATAGATGAATCCTTTCTCTAAAAGCTCCTCTAGCTGCAAACAAAGCTCTTGCAATTCCTATGTTGTCATCCGATATGAAGCCCGAGAAATAGGCTCAGCTCTAGGAACAAGATCGATTCTGAAGTCGATGTCATGCTTTGGTGGCATCCCAGGAATTTCACTTGGAAAAACATCAGAATATTCCTTAAGAAGGGGGTAATCATCCAATGATATCCCTTGACTCTTTTTCGAGTCCAAATCATTAACAGACACTGCAAAAAGCTGACAACCTTGTCTATAACACCTTTTTAATTGCATAGCTGAGATCAAACATAGTTAGATAGGCCTTTGAATGCCAATGATCTCAACCTCATTACTCGCATCATCAACACAATGCACAACCTTATGCCGACAATCAATTATGGCAAGGTGGGCACTCAACCAATCCATACCTAGAACCACATCATATGAACCAAGAGGTAGGATTCAGAGATCCACCATAGTCATGAGTGACCCAATTTGCAAATTACAACCCTGAACTAGTGACTCAACCGCTACCTTTGCCCCGAAGGCCAATTCGACCTGCCACTTAATGCCTTGCCTTGCTGCCACTAGTCTACAACATTCCACTACTGAAGGAGAAATGAATGAATTTGATGCTCCAAAATCAAAGAGAATAGAAATTCTAGTACCATACAACACACCTGATGTCTCAACTATAGTGCCCTAATGTTCAACTTGGTGATTGTCCACTACTGCAAATACCTAATGTGCTATGCCTACATCGCCCATTGTCAGCTCAGATGCAGCTGGTCTCCGGCTAAAACCTATAGTGCTCCTCTATGGACACTATCTAAAAATATGTCCCTGTTGCCCACAAGAGAAACAACATGTTCCTCGTCCAAAACCTCTAACACCATACGCTGCACTTGATTGCTAGAAACTATCACGAGATGGTGCCGACTGTGTGCTCTGAGCAGGTTGCTCAAAATGATCCTGTCTGACTCGCTGCCAACTTTAGTTCTTCCTGCTCTGAGATCTGTCTCCCTATTATGACTATGACTTTTTATGTTTGGGCTGTGACTCATGCTGTTGTTGTGGACCACCCTTTGAGGGTGCCCAAAAATTCCTAGAAGACCTTGCAACTTGAGGTTGTCCACCTCTAGAACCAAAACTTAATACTGGAGCACTGCCAATCTAAACTCCTATGTGACCTCCCAATGCCATAGCCATATTTTCTTCCACAAGGTGAGCCTTCTCAACAGCTACCTCCATTGTCTTCGGCTCGAAGACCCTAACTCCACCACTGATTTGGGCATTTAATCCCTTGAAAAAATGTTGCACAAGCATTGCCTCATCATTTCCGATCCCTACATACTATTTGAGCTCATAAAAATGACACTCATATTGTTCCATGGACATTGCCATCTATCTTAACTTGTGGAATTCATCAGCTCTACACTGCCTCTAGTGACCAAAAAGGAAACAGGCCTTGAACCTCTCCATAAATAATTCCCAAGTCACCATGCTGATGTCAATATGTAATTTTTGTTCTTCCAGCCACCACCAAGTGGATGTGAAGCCTTTGAGGTGCATGATAGCACACCTAGCCCTAGTATTACTGCCATAGGGATGCACAACAAAGATCTATCCAAATCGATTAGCCAAGTCTCTGCCTCAAGACCCCCACCAGAACCATGAAATGTAGGAGGTTGTGCTCTTAACAGGTCTCTCATATGACCCACCACTATTGCATCCTGTTCAACTGTGTTTTCCCCACGTTTAGGGGATCTCTCCCTTTCCCTATCCAACCTATGTTCTTCCTCTTGCCTAGGGCCTAAACGACCCAGTATCTCCTCTAGTAAATGTTGCAACTGACCATCTAAACCAGGATGTTCTGTGTTCTGACCACCACCACCTCGGCCACGACCTCTACCCCGAGGCATGATCATGCACAAAAATTGGGGTTATGTGAGATCAAGAGTTAACGCAAGGTTGCCTAACGGACTCAAACTACCTAGAGTACCTAGTGTTTGCAAACTTGGCTCTGATACCAAGTTGTAATGCCCCGTCACGCAAACCCCAAAGGACAACTAAAAAATGCAACAATTTTTTTTGAAAAAATAAAGTATAAACACTAAGTTTACTAATGCAACTAACATAGTTATCAATTACAAGTTAAACACCTAAGTCCCTTGAGGTACATGAGGTGACATTAAATAATCTATCCAATAACAAAATTGATAAAAGTAATTTACCAATTCTACTAACGTAACTCATCCATTCACATTTCATCATCTAAACATTTATTAAAGATAAGAAATATGACAAGAATGAATCATATAGAAACCATACATGAATTCATAGAAAATTTATCTTGGAAATATAAAGAACTTATTTTCTCAAACATAACACAACATCAAGAATATTTACAATTATAGATAAAGCATGAATTACAAAATGTGTTTATACATTACATCATTCTACAAGTATATCCCATTGAGAAATTACCCAAGATTACATCATAGGTCTATCCAATACATGGGAGAGTAACATATCAATATACAAAGTATGACAGAAGTAAAAATATACATCTAGAAGCATATAACTCTGGAACAAACTGTCTCTGCAAAACTCTGCACTGAAAGGTACATCTACAAAATAGGGAACCCAACGGGGTGCATAGCACATTCCACTCAACCACCCCCATGCTAGGAGTAGATAAGAAAGGGCCCCCAACCAAGAACATCTATACAAATACACAAGACTAAACTCCAAGCATGGAAAGATAAACCACAAATAAAGGAAACCATAACATCAAAAGACCACTTCCTAAACATGGCAACAATAAATCACCAAAACATATCAATAGACCATCTCCAGAGGATTCCAATAAAACAACTCGAAGGGAAAGCTAGAGGAGAGTGTCATTGCATGGCCTTACATGGATTTTCCAGATAACCTATCACAAGGTGCCGCCTCATCTATGGTTATCCTGACTGCCTATCTCAAGGTGTCGCTCCATAGGGTGACTCATGTGGAATCGTTAACCTCTCGTGAAGATGAGGTCACGATTATGCCAACCACGACCTTCTCAGCCACCTTTAGTCTATGAAAGCCTTAACAGGTGGACGAGGAATCCATAATTATCTTATTAATGTTTAACTACCCACCCCCTAATTAATTAATTAGGTTTTCACTTATTACTCAAACTCTATTGTGGGTTATCCTGACAATGTTTCTCATGAGCTCCTCAATCTAATGAGAAACAAGTATGGCATTTTCCCAACTAACTTCTCTCCTAATCCAGACATCTCCTTCATAAAGTAGAAAATCAAGCATAAAACCAATGTACCATATCTGAATGTACCTTTCTTCTTCTTGAAATCTCTCAAAATCTCCAATAGTTGTTGCCAGAGCAGCTCACAGAGATCATATTCAGTTATATTCTCAACCATATCCAATGCAAGATCAATTGCAGTAGTGGAGACATCATTGTCACTAAGAATCATCTATGAAATAACTAAGCTTGCATACTGAACTGTTGGGTTGGAGATTCCAACAAATGTGTTTCTTATTAAACCATTTTCTCTATCAACATTACAAACATGATTCAGTCTAGAGGATGACAATCTAGTAACTTCCCTGATTACATCTCTAGATATCATATATATGCTTCATTAAGCCACACAAATTCACCATGAAATCAGCTAAGTGTCATTCTGATGCATCTTCCTTCACTACTAAAGGACTCAAAAAATTGTTCCGAACATCCAATTTCATTCTGAAAGCACATTGTACTCTATTTTTAGGGTGAAACCATTTCTAGTTAGTTCTTCACTCCACAATATGCGAGATTTTCCATAACCAAATTCTTCCATTCTCCAAGTATGTATGCTCCAACATCTTCAGTCGGTATGACACCAAGATGAATATCCAAAATTGCACCCAAAAGATCAAGTTCTAGGGATTTAACATGATGCATTTTGTACTCAGGTTATGATCTTTTTGCATTGTTTGTAATCTAGGGAAAATCCATTGCATACAAGAAACTACAAATAATTCAGAACCAGTGGCATCAACTTACCTTTCTACCAAAGCCGAATTCAGAATTTCCACAGGAAAAACTTGCTTAGGTTTCTTCAAGCTTCTTCTTCATGCCTCTTCTTGCATAAATTATTTTCATTGAATGCATTTTCTTAAACATATTTGATTTCATTCTTTTCATCCCAATCGCTTCTACAATTAATGCTTCAAATCACAAGTAGATCACCTCTAAATTCATGAAAGCCTCCATCCTTTCAAATTCTTCTAAATACATTCTTCACACATGTGAGACTACAAATTCCTTCTGCATGATATGACATTGAAGGAGGGGTTGATGGATTTTCTGATTAATGCTTCCCCTTAGCCAAGTTTTGAATTAATTATTGAATGGCGTATTTGTACTGAGAGACAGAATAGAAAAAAATGCTTTTGGTTATGCTTTCTTTTCAGATTCTCCTTCTTTTCTCCATATTCTCTCCATTTCTTTCTTGACTTCTACCAGATCAACCTTGATGACTGATTCATATCCTTTTGCCAGATTTCTACCTCTTAATTTTCTGCTTCCAATATGTTCTAGATTGCTTCAATTAAAGCAAACAACATTCTTCCATCCAAATTTTCTCTTATTCAACCCATACTTGCATTGGTTAGCTTTATGCCCAATTTAATTTTGATTTCTCTTGATTCCATCATTCTGCTTCACTTTAATTTTGCAATCTTTTGCTCTATGGGTGATCCCATAATATTGGTTTACAATTTTCAGGAGACCCTGATTTTTGCTGAAATCACATATTTTTAGAAAATATAATGATTTAAGCCTTGAAATTTTCCATTTAAAGGATTCCAATTGAAGATGGTTTGATCAAACCACCTTAGATCAAACCC
>VDFB02293050.1:0-43509 GCA_007258455.2 Sequoia sempervirens | reverse complement strand
CTTCCAACATCTGGAACAGCGCCAGGCCTCCTGTTCCTTCTGGATGATAAAAGCCTCCTTCATCAGGGGGCCCAAGAAAGACTTGCGAGGATGAGTTTAAGGCTTCTAAAACCATGTTTTTTCCTCTTTTCTGATCGACAGTGTCCCAGAAAAAATGCTTCTATGTCTACCACAATACATACAATTCTGGCTTTTTTAATACCTGCAAGCAAAGCAAACATGTTCTATGAATACAATATTATTTCTTTGACTAAGCATTCATCCATTCATTCACATATTATGTGCTGTGGTGCAATGTAATAATTCATTCTGCAGTAAACACACGAAGTGAACGTGGCAGGAACTTGCATTCGTAATATTTTTTTCTTTATTGCACACGTTGCATCCATTCGCAAAATGAGGAATTTATTAGCCAAAAAAAGACAGCAAACATAGAACCTTTAGCCCTCTGAAAAAAAAGTTCTGTTAAGACGTCTGTCATAAACTAATTTGATGATGTAAGGAGTCCACTATTGTGTAAAAAAGAATCTCTAATCAAGATGATCTTATGCATAGTGCAGCCAAACTAAGGTCTAGAAATGCGGGGCAAAAGAATTACAATGCAGTTGCTGAATAGGCCCATATTTCATGCAGAGAAAGATTATTCAAGGCAGGCTGCAGCTTTCATTATACAAACAATTGAATCACTGCAAAGGCTTTACATACAATGCCAGTGGGGGGGAATGGTAGGGCTTACCCCTTCCCCATAGGAGCTATGATAGATCCTAGCCAAAATGGAACAAAAGAAAGCACTGTAGGCTATAGAAATTAGTAGTGAAGTTAATGAACAAATATCAGAGGAGAGAGGACAAACCAGCCACTGAAATGATCACATGAGGAGAACCACTGACGGGTGAGCTTCTGAGCTACTCAAGGAGACACTTAACCAAGCAATAAGACATGGATTTACTTGCAGTAGAATCATTTCCATCTCTAAAAGTGTGACGCACACAGTAGAATTTATAGACTTCCTTGCACTATAATAATTATGTTGAATGTCCTGGTTAAATTGTTTGGCATTCTTTATAGCATAAGTGGGCAAGGAAAATAATACCCAAGAATCGCCTAGGAAAAATAGTAATAGTAATGGAGAACAAAACGAAATGGGGAGTATAATTACTAACTGAAATGATGAAATGGAGAGGACTACTAATGAGTGTACTTCGTAAAGGCCATACTCAACCAAGCAGTATGACATAAGACATGGATTTTCTTGCAGTAGAATCAATCGTATCCATTTCTGAAAAAATACCATAACAACTACTGAACAATTACTAAAGCAAAGATGAATTAGTGGGTTGCACTAATCAAAAAAGAATCTAAAAGCTCTAATGCTTCTCCATCGATTATGTCGCAAAAGTTAGCTCGGTCGTGTGGAAAGAAGACAAGAAAGTGCCAAGGAAAAAAGCAAATGGATTCTATCTATCTATGCTTTGTCCACATACCTATAGCCAGAAGCATAGACTTGACTCTGAAAGAACAAGTGCAATGAATTCATAGTGCCCTTGCACATATGGTAAACAGAAAGAAGAGTATAGAAATCTCATCTCAGGGCATGCTTCAATAATTAAGAGCTTAATAAGGAGGGCTCTTAGGACACCAAAGCCTTTGGCAATCTAATTAATTAGTGCCAAAGAAAAGACAAGTAAAGATCTAAAACAGGCTTGACTATGTAATTTTGCAGGCCAAAAAGTATTACTCAGTAGTCTGCCATTGAAGAAGAATTCAGTCAGCTCATCATAAAGTTTGCAGCGGCGGCAGCATATAGAGATTACCTTCAAAAGCTCTGCGACAACAAGAAGAACATCATCATCATCATCCAGTTGCCGATAAACAGCTGACAGCACAGCACAACATCAGGACCCTACAAGCCTTCTACTGTCCTCACATATCATCAAAAATCTCATATCTCTATATATATATTTATATTTATGTGGAAACCAGTTTAGCCGCTCAATCTCAACTCAACTCCACTCCAATCTAATCCAACACCCAAATCCTTTTCTCATTCTCATAATAACTTTGATCAACACACAAGACACCCTTTTTATGATCACAGCTGACGTCGAAAAGCGTGTTGGACAATTTTAAAAAAATCTGTAAAACAGCGTTTCATGGGTCTCAATCATAACCCGTTTCAACACACCCACACAATCAATCAACGTCCGTCTTGCTTTGCTTTTCCGAAACGCATTAATATTCCACAACGACGTATGTGAAGCGAATAAAATTAAAAAAGAAGAAATTAAGAGTTGAGACAAAATGCCCAGGGCCCCTCCTCGTGCAAGAAACGGTATCCTTACACAAAAACGACAAGCAATAAAATGTACCCACTTTACTCCCCTCCATTTTATACTCAGACCTCTGCTGCACACTAGTTAAGGTACACTTACCCTTAAGACTGATATTGCAATAGAAGCCCCTAGACTACTACAATACTCTCGTGAATAGTGCAAATACAAGTTACAAACCACCCCTTCAGTTGACATCTCACTCTCCAAACCACTGCCCCTGCTGTCCTTTACAGTCTTAGCCTTCCTTTCTTTAGACATGTCAGTGCTCTATCCCATGCAACTCCGCCTTTCTGTCCAACCTTTTCCTTACAACTGCCAAACCCTAGCGTTAAAACCTATCATGGGAATACCGATTTTTTTATCTTCTCCACTGCTACAAACTAAAATCTCACAGTTGATTGTCCATAGGTGTTTGTCTTATTGAATTCTTTTGTGGTTGTCATGAACGCTATTGTGGGATCCAACCTTTTGAAGTTAAGGTACACCTTTAAACATTTAGGTCTTACCAAGTTACACAAACTTTTTATGGTCAATAACTTTTTTGGGCAATACTTTAATCTTATACAATGCATTCTTTTCTACCTGATGTTTTCGATGTCATGCAGGGGATGAATTTGACAGCTCTAGGACTGCATTCAGTATCTTTTAAATATATCATACAAGAAGTCTTTTAAAGGATAATTCTTAAAATGTATGAAAGTAAATGTTTCATACAAGAAGTCTTTTAAAGACAAAGAGTTTAGATTCTGAATAATTCTTAAAATGTATAAAAGTCTTAGATTGATTATTTTTCATGGAATGATTAGTGTATGAATGGTATGTTTCAATATAAAAGTTCATAAATAGTATAATTCTTATCTAATTTCTTTTATACATATTTTGAGGATTAATTTTGATTTCAAGTTTATTCATTGGTTTTTTGGTTAAATCCACAAGTGCGGAATCAACCCAAGTCAATTTTATGAGTGTGCAAATAATCTTATAATTTTAAAATTCAAATTCAAATATGGGGCCATGTTCCGTTTCTCCAACCCACTAGTATGTATTGACTTCAGCATGAAATATATTAACTCATGTGCAAGAGCGTTATATTTAAGGATAAATATTAGCTTCAATTTTATACATTTTACCATCAAAAACTCATTCAAAAATCAAGAGAAAGCATTATTGAAACAAATATTCATAGCATCATAGAGTATCAATGTTCCATCATCAACTTATATTAGCAAATTAGGCATGCACCACATGTTTCCCTTGTAGCTTTGATCCTTTCCACCAAATTATCAAATCAATCTTGATATAACAAGTTCCTAAACCATGTCTATCAGCACCGCACCTTTTAGAGATAGCGATAGATATCAAGGTGAACAATTTCCAAATTTTAAATTCAACAATGTTTAAATCTACAAACACAGTTTAAATATGTAATCATAGAAGTGAATGAAAGTAACATATAGAGAATTTATTGATATAAAAGTGTTCATTCAACATTAAATAGGATGTTGGAAAACTAGGTCAAATCAACTAACTACATTTGTTGTAGCACATCTTCATTGAGTTGATAGCTATGTACCTTTTTGTTTTTGGGAACATTTATTTGAATGGCATTACTAGTCTTAGCTCATTGATAAATATGGTTAGTTACTTACATATGTTGAATGATTGCTTTACTTTACTTTATTGTTTA
Source organism: Sequoia sempervirens (assembly GCA_007258455.2). Lineage (NCBI taxonomy): Eukaryota > Viridiplantae > Streptophyta > Pinopsida > Cupressales > Cupressaceae > Sequoia > Sequoia sempervirens. The sequence continues at coordinate 39,489 of VDFB02293050.1, read as the reverse complement.
GGATGTGATTCATTCTTGTACATCTTATTGGTGACAAGTGTCTAATTCACCCGTTTAAGAGTTTAGATTGTCGATAATTCTTAAAATGCATAAAATTATTTTAGTCCAATCTACATAATCTTGATTTCTAGCTTATCTATTCATTTTACTAGGTTAAATCTACAAGTGTAGAATCAACCTAATTCAATTCTATGGGTGTGGAAATAATCCTACATTTTTAAAATTTTAACTCAAATATGGGCCCATGTTCCCTTCTTCCAACTCACTAGTATGTGTCAAATTGAGCATGAAACATATTAACTCATGTGCAAGGGTGTTGTATTTAAGGAAAAACTTTAACTTCAATTTTATTCATTTAAATCTTGAAAATTTATTTGGAAATCAAGAGGAAATATTCTTGAAAGAGACATCCATAGCATCATAGAACATTAATGTTGTATCATCGACTTGCATTAGCATCATATCCATGCACCACATGTTTTTCTACTAGCTTTGATCCTTTTCACCAAACCCTCAAATTAATCTTAGTATAACAAGTTCCTGAACCATGTTTATCAACACCACACCTTTTTAGATAGTTAAAGATAATAGGGTGAACATGCTTCCTAAATTTTAAATTCAACTTGATATTTAGATCTACACACATAGTTCAATATGTAATCATAGAAGTGAACCAAAGTAACATATATAGAACAAGTTATTGATAAAAAAATGATCATCTGATATTAAATAGGATGTTGAAAAGCTAGAAAATCAACTAAATACATTTTTTGTAGAGCATCATCATCGAGTTGATAACTATGTTGATTTGAATGGAATTATTAGTCTTAGCTCTAAAATAAATATGGTTAGTTGCTAACATATGTTGAGTGATTTATTTACTTTAGGTTATTGTATAGAATATAGTCGATTATTGGCATGGTGTGATGGTTTATAGGTGGCATTGTTGTTCTTGCACCAAGGTTCAAACCCCATTGGGGTGGTATTGTTGAATGTTGTATCCGGTTCATAGCTCCGATCAAAAGCGTTTACCCCTTAAATCAAAAAAAGGTTATTGTAGAATGCAATTTATTATTGTACATTTTATTGGAAACTTGTCTAATTCTACACTCCTTTAAGTTTTGGCCTTACAGTTTTATTTGTGATCTCTAATTTATTCTTCATATATGAGACATTTCTATTTCCTTAAGTTTTATTTCAATACTCATGTTCTCTTGTATTATCATTTTAATATTTATAGGGTCTATGCATTATTTTTTTGTTAAATTCTCATTACCATCCTCCTTTCCATTTGATAAGAAGTCTGCAATCTTCTAATGGGTTGAAAATTCAACTAATTGTGATATATTAATTGTGTGATTGACTCATATTGATGAATATGTGTTTATTCATAACATTTGTGTACTTGAAATAAATTGACAGGAAATTGTATAGTTGTAAATTGTCACCCTTGAGAATTTCACGCTATGTTTTGCTTTCTCCTAAGTGCATGTCCGACCTAATTGTACATCTAATGTCCTAAATTATGCATTCCATGGCCCATTTGGATATTTATCAAGAAAATTGGTGTACAAGACCAATGCAAACATTTAATATTTTGCTCCCAAAAATTTACACCCCACAAAATAGGACCAAGACTAAGTTGTCCAAAGTGACTTGGTCCCCCTATTTTTTCTCCAAAATTTAATATGTTAGAGTTGGCATTTTATTATTTGAATTTAAAATGTCAAATGTTGGCTATCAAGATTTAATTTTCAAGAAATTAGAATTATTGTGTATAAATACCTAGTCATTTCACCATTTTAAATCTATCTAGCAATTATTGGAATTATTGGTGATAAAAAGAAAGTATTATCAAGTCAAGAACAATCAAGAGGAGATTTAGTACAACATTTTAGCATTGAAGCATCATGTCAAGTTTTATGTGAGTTTGTTCATGTTTATTTTATCATTTTTTTTGTGAGGACTAACCCTTGTAGGTCTTCCAAGCATATCGAGACAAACAACAATCAAGCCTTGAGGAGATGTGCATGACTTTAGACCATCAAGGAATCATATCTGAGTGGTGAGTTGCATCAATTGTTGATTCATCATTCATTTGTCATTTAGCCTCTATCCCTCAAAATGATAAGCTCTCTCTCATTGGCATTGTCATTGTGGAGGTGGAAACACCAACATAGGGTTTAACTGAGGCATGCCCCTATATGGCACAACCCTTCCTCTCTCTTTGAATGTGTAAGTTTCAAATCTGAAAAATTTTAGAGGAAGATTGAAGATCATTTGTTCATTGTTGCATTCAATCCTTATAACTTGACAACATGCAAAAACTCAGTTATCTCAACATTTGATGAAGATTTGGCAGTGGGCACTGAAAAGAAGAAGGCTTTGAGCAAGCTCTATAGGACTATGAATATAGATCTAAAATTTCTCAACAAGGACATAATCACCCTATGTGACTTAGTCCTCAAAAATCAAGCTCAGATTTGAAACATAGGTGCATAGTACTTTACCCTTTTTAGATTTGATCTCATTATTTGACTTGTAGTTTACAATTTCTTTGTATTTGCATTAGAACATTACATTTTCATAGTCATTTAGCTACATCATTGCATTTTCATCAAAATACATTTGAAACCCCCGAAATAATTTAAATCCAAGGCTGATTGACTCACCTTCAAGGTTGGAAGTCAATCCAATTCCCTTGCTGATTTGAATTCTAATGTTTTGTAGTGGAAGGTGGCTAATCCTAGTAAAACCCTACGATCACTTTTCATACATATCATTTTGGTGAACTCGACATATCTTACAATTACAATTTTTCTAATTTTCCAGTACATAAAATTTAAAAATTAAATTTAAAACCTAGGTTATTTGAAAATCTTGATGATAATTTGTATTCATTTTCAAAAAACTATCTTTTTTTTTTATCATAAAAATTGACAAATAATTTGAAAAAAAGATCATATTTTCTATGTTTAGGGCTTAGACTTGGATTATTTTCATTAAGAAAATTTATTACAAAATTATGTGATCATTTATGCATGCATATTTTAGTGAAAACATTAAAAGGATGAAAAAATTGCATAGTATTTTCATTCAAAAAGATCAAAAAGAATTATTTTTCTATATTTTTTGAAAAAATCAACCAATTACAACATTTAATTTTTGAAAATTATCATTTGAACATCTTCAATTTTCTTAAAAATATCCAAAATTACATGTATACATGTGCTTCATATAGAAAAATTAGGTTTTGGTGCATTTCTAGAAATCTGTTGACTTTCAGACCTAAACCATTGAGACATAGGACCCTTACACACTACACATCATTCCAAAATTTTGAAATTTGTAAAAACCTATGTAGGACATAGTCACCCTTTTCCAATCGTTTTGAGTAAATTTTTTTTGTGCAAATCCATGTGTGTGTCCTCTATTTAGATTTAGTTTCTATTTTGTAATTTTATTTTCAGAACTATCTGATTTTGCTCATTTTATCCATAGGGAACATAGCAACATGTTTCCTTTTCAAAGATGTGGTTTTGATATGGTAACACATGGCTTGTATAATTATAATTTTTCTACCTATGAGAACAATCTGAGGAAAAAAAATGAAAACATTAACAATCATGTTAGTTCTTCTCGCAATATCTCTCCTACTTGTGAGAATGTTTTGGTGCAAGAGGATGCAATCGTGGAAAATCATGAAAATAATAGTTGTTCTTCTCCTGGTACCTTACCTACTTGTGAAGAAGGTATCTTGGTGTTAGAGGATCCAATCATTGAGCATCATGAGAATCTTGTTTGTTTCTCTCTGAATACCTCTCCCACTTGGACAAATATTGTGGCCCAAGAGAATGAAATAATTCATACATTTATTTCAAAAGATAGTAAGATGGATTGCATATATGAATATGCTAAGGTGACACTTGATCCACCATCGATAAAAGATCATCAAGTAGTTAAATCCATTGAGGTTATGAATGCACAATTAACATGTAGATCTCCTTTAATTATTGGATAGGTCTCCTAAAAGTCCTCTAATTATTGGACCTCCTAAGTCACCTCTCATTATGGGACCTCCTAAACCTCTTAGCCTTATTTTAAAATTTTTAATACAACTCACTAGTAATCATGTGTCACAATAACTAAGTTATCACGTAGTTGGGGTGATCCCACAATAATGGTTTACAATTTTTGGACAAACTAGACACTAAAATATATATTTTAAACTAAATCTTCACTTTTGGGCACCTATAGCGGCTAAAACATGAGGAATTTGAAGATGATGCAAACTAGAGTTTCATGACATTTTGTCTGTAGATTCTAAATACATTTTTTTCAAAAAATTTGGAATTAGATTGCACTTCTTTTTTCATCTCCCTCGAAAACTAGTTTTTTTCAAAAAATAACATTTTTAAAAAGTGATGTTCACCGTGTAACGCATAACTTTTTTTCCATGAAGGATAAAATTCTAATTCTTTCAAATTTAGATTTGTAACTCCAATATCTAGTACTTCCACTTGGTTAGATAGTTTTTTATTGAATATTTTTTCTTTAATCAAGTTTCAAAGTCAAACCAATTATAATTCAGACATAGCACAACCGTATAACACAACTTTTTTTGTATCTATCAAAATTCAATTTTTTTGTTGGATCAAGGACTTGAATATCTGGTGCAATCATATTTTTCATTTTTTCTTTTGATAATCTGCTTTTTTTCCACATGTGCAGAATAGGGAGCTTGATTTTTAGTGAAAAACCTATGTTTAATAAAACTAAAAAAACAAATACATAATAAAACCAAAACATATTAAAATTATATTTTTTGGATACCTAATTCTAGTTGGGTCTATGAAGTCTTACCATTTTCATCTTCAACTTTGGCTCCAAAGTGCAAAAAATTGATTTTTTGTAACAAGGTAAAAAATCAAGGAAAGGGGGGGTTCACTCGAACCATAGGGTGTTCAAGTGAACCCCCAAGGATTCAAGTGAACAAGGGTTCATTCGAACCCCCTTCCATAAAGGGGTTTCCATTTGTTTTTTTGGCCTATTGGTCCATACATGCATTAAATAGGTTTGCTCGAACCCTAGTTCAAGCGAACCCTCTTTTGGTTCGTTCAAACCAACTAGTTCATTCGAACCCCCAAAATGAAGTTTTTTGGCATGAGGTATTTTTGTACAAGTTTTCCTTCCTCATTCGAATTGTAAACCACTTTTGTAGGTTTACCAAGTTGCTCACAGATATAACACAAAATAATAAGCAAGAAAAAAAATGTCAACATCCATCCCATTGCCTCAACCATACCTTCCACCCACACCTAATATTCCTCAGTGTAGTGGTAAATAATATGATCTTGTTGAGAAACTTCATAATACTCCAAAAAAAATATCCCATTTGGATTTAATTCAAACATCACCTACATACCATGGGATGCTCCAAGAGGCTTTGCAAAAGATTGATGTCCCAACTTCTGTTAAATTGAATGATGTAGAAGCCTTGTTTGATTGTATGCAAGTGACAAATTTGGATATTACATTCCCTCAACATGAATTACCCTCATTTGAGATCCAAAATAAACATGAAGCCTTAATGATAATGGTGGGCATTAACAAAATTGGAATTAGGTGTAGCTTCATAGACAATGGATCAAGCCTTAATGTTTGTAGCATTGATCTTATACATATAATTCATGTGGACAAGAATCTTATAGAACCTAATGATGTTTCAAGTCGTGGATTTGATAATGTTAGTAAGTAACCATTTAGGAGTGATCACAATATCCATTCAGGTAGGGCATGTGATTTTATAAACACCTATCCATGTCATGCTAGGATCTCTTTCATATAATCTTCTCCTAGGTAGACCGTGGATTCATGCTATGAAGGGAGTACCATATACTCTCCATTGTGACATGGAGTATAAATATAATTACAAGATATACATGATTAAGCAGATGAAAAGAGATAATTTATAATCTGAAGCTGAACATGACAAGTTTCCAACTCTCTTAATACTTTGATTCCAACTTCAAAAGTAGAACCCATACATGTCAAACACAAAGAAGAATGTGTTTTACCTATGATGAAATCTTTGGATGATGATTGGGGGTCTTTAGATTCTACACCTTGTTTCAAAGGGGAGTCTAAAATCTCACCATAAAACTCAAAGGATATAAATGATGATCTCTTTGAGAGCTTTCCAATGATATGCAATAATAGCAAATCAAACAACCAGATCAAAATTTATGGCCCCATGAAGTTGCCCCTCTAAAAAGTGAATTTCATTAAAATTTCTTCCTAGGACAAAAATTAAATGGTGAGCTTTTGGCACTAAAATAAAAGGGAAATTTGAACTTTCTAGAACATTCTAGGGTGGTTATATGGGTAAAATAAAAAGGGTTAAGTGGAGGTTGTAGGGTGTGGCTCCAAATAATATATTTTGTTTTCAAAGTTGATTTTGTTGTAATGAATCAAGCCCATGAGGTTGTAGCATGTAAGTTTTGAATATGCAATTTCATTTGTTGCAAATAATTGAAAGTGAGTTATTTTTATGTCTCAAATCTTCTATCTTGGTATCTATTGTTGTGATTTGTGTGGGTTTCGAGTAGTGTAGCCCTCATCAAGTGGTATTAGAGTAGGTTTTCTTGAGTGTGTAAACGAATCACCGAATGTGAGGCATTTTGCACTAAGACTTTTGGTTGTGTGTTTTTGAGAAAAGTGATCAAAATACCTCCACGAAGAAACTGTGGTGGTGGAAGAAATTTTATTGTACCAAAAGAGGGTTTTATAGCATTTTTGAGACAAGTTTAAGCACTACAAGAGGAGCTCTACATCGAGGGTTTGAGCCAAGAAGAGGAGATGAGAATGAAGATGAAGCTGAAAATGAGGAACACTTCAAAGAAGAACAAGATGCAAAAGATCCATTTGAAGCAAGTTAGATTATTTAAGGCCATCTCTAAGATTGGGAAAAGGCCAAAGATTGATGTTTCTACATTTTCTAGAAATCTTAACTCAGAAGTGTTGATTGATTGGATCAACGATATGGAGGAGTACTTTGAGTATGAGGAGGTGGAAGATCTTGAGAGGGTCAAATTTGGAAAGACCAAGCTAAAGGGTCATGTGAATATTTGGTGGAAAGAGGTACAACTAGAAATAAATCAAAGAGGAAAAGAGAAAATAAAAAGATGGGATTGTATGGTGGACAAATTAAAAAGAAAGTTCATTCCTATGGATTATGAGCTAGATTTGTTAAAGAAGATGCAAGGGTTGAAACAAGCGGTAAAATTCTTCAAGGAGTATACAAAAGAATTCTACTATGTCTTGATTAGAATAGGCCATTCTAAGGCCAATAAGGAGAAAGTTACTTGTTACCTAAATTGGTTGAAGCCGAGTATTCAAGAAGAGTTGGGTCTGGTAAGAATGTCTACCATTGAAGATGCATACCAATTTTCTTTGAAGGTAGAAGAAAATTTGAATAGAAGATTTTAAGTAAACAAAGAGGTGGTGGTCATGGTGGAAAGACTAGTGGATGGTCATATGGAGGTTTAAATGAAAACCAAAAGAAGGGTGAAGGATCTAGTAGCAACCAAAACCAGAAAGAAGATAACACCTACCATCCTCGTGATTAGAATAATGGAGACCAAAGAGGAAGAGCAAGATCTGGACAAGGACTAGGAAGAGAAGGCTTTCGTGGAACTTGTTTCCAATGTGAAGAAGAAGTACATAGAGCCTATGAGTGTCCTCAACATCAAGGAAGGAAAAATAGAAGACTTGAGGGTAATGCACGAGTTGTACATGTAGATGAAGATGATGAGTCTTCACATTTTGAGGATGCAAAAAGAGGAGAGGTTCTTCTGACTATAAGAGCCTTGTTGAATGAGGAGAAGGAACCAACTAAAAGGAAGAATTTGTTTTGCACCATTTGTAAGTGTGAAGGTAAATTTTGCAATGTTATTATTGATGGAGGTAGTACTGATAACCTTGTTTCATAAGAGATGGTTAGTAAGTTGTAGTTGGAGGGAAGAAGGAATCTGAATCCATACCAAAATGCTTGCTTGCAAAAGGACAATAAAGCTTTGGTAAATGAAAAATGTTTGGTAAAGTTCAAGATTGGAAATTACCATGATGAGGTATTGTGTGATATTATGCCTATGGATGTTTTTCATATGTTGTTAGGTAGACTATGGTAGCTTGATTGGTGAGTAGTACATGATGGACATGCCATCACTTACTCTTTGATAAAGGATGGAGTTTTTCATAACTTGAATCCCTTGAATGAGGCAGAGGAAAAGGTATGTAGTAATGCAAGAATTTGTTTGGTTGATAGAAGAAAATTCCTAGAAGGTATGAGGCATGAGAATATGTGTTTTATATTGATCCCTAGAGTTGATAAAGAAGATACTAATGAGGTACCTGTAGAGGTTTCAGATATGTTGAATGAGTTTCAAGATATTGTTTTTGATAACATACTTAAAGGTTTGGCTCCAAAAATAAATATTAGTCATTAGATGGACTTGATTCTTAGAGCCACTTTGCCAAATAAGGCAGCTCATCAAATGACTCCAGTAGAGAATGAAGAGTTGAACAAACAAGTGCAAGAGTTGTTGCAAAAGGGATTGATTTGAGAGAGTTTGAGTCCATGTGAAGTACCTGCAGTACTAGCACAAAAGAAGGATGGAGAATGGAGGATGTGTATAGACTCTTGAGCTATCAACAATATTACTATCAAGTATAGATTTCCCTTGCCAAGGATGGACGATATTATGGATTGTTTGAGTGGAGTTAAGTACTTCACAGAGATAGATCTAAAGAGTGGATATCACCGGATCTAGTTTAGAGAAGGAGATGAACAGAAGATAGTGCATTCAAAACCAAAGAGGGCTTGTACAAGTGATTAGTCATGCCTTTTGGGCTAATCAATGCACCAAGCACATTTATGCGGCTTATGAATAAGGTATTGAAAGAATTTTTAGGAAAATTTATTTGTGTTTACTTGAGGGTATATGCGGAGGATCATCATCTGAAAAATAGGCCTTAAGAGTGAAATTCAAAGACCAAAGGAAAAATGATGTTAGAGCAGCAGCATTAAATAATATTTTAATAAATTATCTATATTATTTCAAAAATATATAAGAATAAATTTGCTGAAAGTGAATGTAGTTTCTAAAATACTAGGTTTATTTAAAATAAATAAAATCTATTTGGTGAGAATTTGAAATTTCAATGCAATAGTACTTAAATTTCGGGGAAAAAATAAGTAGGCGTTTGTCTGGCCACCCTAACCACAATAAAATGATAATATTTTTTTATAATATTTTATATATAAGTAGAGGGCTCCTGTCCCGATGTGATGCATATTTTTTGTAATTTTCCAAGTAAATAATTAATTATGAGATTTTTTATTACAACTTTTTAGAAAATATAAAACTTCGTCTATAGAGCCACCTTAACCACGAGACAAACTTCGTAGGGTGTTTTCTTTTTAATCCTATAGTATGTGAAGTATAAGATGTTTTGGATTCAAAAATATGATACCATTTGAGAAGTTATAAGATGTTTTCAATCAATGATACGTCCCGGGACTTTGGTAAGTAATTCTAATAGAAAGTGAATAATAATTATTTATTAGAATTCAAATTAAATCATGGTACTTATATTTTTGGAAATTTGAGAATCTCCTCCTAAAACCCTTTTACGTTTCATTAATTTTGGGTGAAAAAAATTAAAATACATACCCTACAAATATTTGCACTTTTTGGCACAGATCCACTTCACATACCCTTGGATGATATTTTGATTTTTAGTAAGACATTGGAGGGCATGATGCATATCGAGAGAGTTTTTGAGAAGCCAAGGGATGAGAAGTTGTTGATTAATTTGAAGAAACGTAGTTTTGTGAAGAGGGAGTTGGTGTATTTGGGATTTGTTGTCTCATGAGAGGGTCTTAAAATAGATCTAGAGAAGGTGAGAGATATCATTGAATGGCCTACCCTAAGGAGTGTTATAGAGGTAAGATCATTTCATGGTCTAGCAAGTTTTTACAAAAAGTTTATTAAGAATTTGTTGTTAGTATTTATTGCACTTCTAGCAGAAAGCAATGAGAGATAGAAAGATTTTAAAATATTTGGAGGAGCAAATATTTTTTGATATGTTGAAGAAAAGTCACAAAGCAACTATTTTGGCACTTCCAAATTTCAATAAGGTCTTTCGAATTGGGTGTGATGCTAGTGGCACTACCATATGAGCTATTTTGAGTCAAGAAGAAAAGCCTATTGCCTATTTTAGTGAGAAGTTAAATGATGCTAAGAAGAAATATGCTCTCTATGATAAAGAGTTTTATGCTATAGTTCAGGATTTGAAGAAATGGAGACACTATTGGTTTCCAAAAGAATTTGTTTTATATATTGATCACCGGGCTTTGTAGTATCTCAATAGACAAGGAAAGTTAAATCAAAGGCACTTAAAATGGGTTGCGTTTTTGTAGAGTTATACCTTTGTTTTGAAGCATAGGAGTGGAAGGTCAAACAAAGTTGCATATGCCTTAAAACAGTAATATCGCAGAATTGCACCTAGGGGCAATTCCCTATTTTCACATTTATGCCTTACATTTATGACACCCTAAGACATTAATGACAAAATCCCATGGGTTGAAATTTCACAATTCTAACTCCATGTGGACAAGTGGCTGAGTAATAGAAGCCTAGTGACACATTTTCTGAGAATATAGGCCTTGGATGAATGTGTGGCGCGCAGACATCTATGCAGCACACTAGCGTCTTGTCCGTTTCCTGAGTTTAGAATGCAAAATCTGGAAGGTTAAACCTTGAGACACGTGTCTTGATAGTTACACTCCAAAAGTAATGGCTCTTTGCTGCCCTTATGAGAATAAAAACCTCTTTCTACCTCTCATTTGAAGGTTGGAAGATGTCACACTAGCTCTTTTTCTATTTTTCTACAACTTTGAGACTCCTCCTTTAATAGCAATGCATTCACAGGCGAAGCCATGCCGGATTGAGGTCCCCCAACAACAACAACAACTCTCAAGCAAGCACTCAACGGTGCATCCGTGTGCTTTGGAGAGGGCCTTAGCCAGTGGGGAACACTCTCTCTCTTCCTCTCCCACTTTCCTTTTACATTCATTTGTCTACTTTATCGTGGTGCAGGTTCTACTCCCGAGTGGGTATTGCTTTCACCACACGCTTATCGCAGTGTGGGTTCTACCCCCGAGCAGGTATTGCTTTCACCACACACTTATCATGGTGTGGGTTCTACCCCGGAGTAGGTATTGCTTTCACCACATGCTTTATTTACTACTTTAGCATTCCTTTTCAACTTGGTTGTCCATGGAGGTGGGAACACCAAAGCGGGGTTTGACTGAGGCATGCCCCTATATAGCCACCCAACAACTTTCTCCTTGGTCTTTTGTGTGCAGGTCACAAAAAGGAGCTTAGAGTGAAGAATTGAGTGTTTGGAAATAAGGTAAACTTTCTCCAAGCATCATAATATTTCCTTCAATGTTGGTTTTAAGTTGGTTAAATAGCCTTGTCACGGAATACTCTTGGGTGCTTAAGTAGGATTTGTTTACGTCCTTAGGTTCTTGGGTTTGCTTTCAGGGATGTGGTATCTTTTAGACAACGTCTTTTCGCAGCATCCTAGAATTGTGTTGATGTCTTCTCACCGAGAGCTCCCTCTTCTGGGACAAGAATCCTTTAATCTGGCTCCCTAGGACCTTTGATTATTTTCTCTGAAGTGTAACTAGGTTTTAACTCTCTACCATTTTATTATTCTGAGGTATATAAGGGCAGTTCGTTCCCTGGTGATCTCTTGAGAAAGGAGAGACACGTGTGTAGCAAATCCCTCTTATATCACAAGTAGAAGGAAAAATTTATTGATAGAGATTAATATTGTTGGGTTCAATGAACTCAAAATTTTGTATCCCAAGCGATCTAGAGTTTCTTGAAGCTTGGAAGGCTTGTTTAGAGCTGTTACTTTCAATAGGAAAAGATGGTTAGATTTCTTAATCCAAGATGGGATGTTTTTAGAGGAATCCAATTATGCATTCCAAGGAGTTCTATGAGAGAGAATCTAATCAAGGAGAAGCATAGTGAAGGATTAGCTAGACACTTCGGTTGAGATAAGACCATTGCTTTTGTTAGTGAGAATTATTATTGGCCACAATTACAAGATGTGAAGAAGTTTGTACAAAGTTGTAGAGTATGCCAGATGGTGAAGGGAACAAGTTAGAATACTAGATTGTATTAGCCATTATCTATACCTAAGAGGTCATGGGAGAATATTAGCATGGATTTTGTTCTTGTCTTGCCAAGGACACAAAGAGGGCATGATTCCATATTTGTGGTAGTGGATAGATTTTCAAAGATGGCACATTTCATTTTGTATCATAAGACTAATGATGTTCATATTGTAGAGTTGTTTTTCAGAGAGGTGGTGAGACTACATGGTCTACCGAAGAGTATTTTTTTAGATGGAGATACCAATTTTTTTGGTTATTTCTAGAGGAAATTATGGAAGAAGTTGAAGAGAGATTTGAAGTTTAGTTCTGCACACCATCCAAAAATTGATGGACAAACAAAGGTGGTGAATAGGAGTTTGGGTAACTTGTTAAGATGCTTAGTAGGAGATAATTCCAAGGGATGTGATTTGATTATACCACAAACATAATTTGCTTACAACAATTTTTTCAATAGGACCATTGGTAAATCACCATTCCAAGTCATATATGGGAGTAGTCCAGGAACTGCTTCTGAACTAAGAAAGATGAATAAGGGGGAAAAGAGTAGTGCTGAGGCTAAACTTTTTGTTGAACACCTAAAGAATTTGTAAGAAGAAGTGAATAAACATATCAATAAGATGAACTCACAATATAAGGCCAAGGCAGATTAGAAAAGGAGGCATAAGTAGTTCCAGGTAGGAGATGAAGTCATAGTTCATTTGTGAAAGGAGAGGTTTCTAGTTGGTACATACAAGTTAAAGATGAAGAAGTTTGGACCATGCAAGATCCCAAAGAAGCATGATTCAGGAAATACATATGAGCTAGAGTTGCTTGATGAAATTCATATTTCACTTGTGTTTAACATTTTAGATTTAATAGAATATCATGAAGGGGGAATTAATGAAGAAACAATAGAAGCAAAGTGGAATATTCTAGCACCTACTTCAAAAAAGGAGGAGATAGAAGAAATTTTGGATAGTTGTGTGGGTAGTAGCACAAGAAATAGGAAAATGCAGAGTACTTGGTGAAATGGAAAGGAAGGCCTATTGAAGATTCATCATGGTTGTGAGGCTGAGGTTAACCATCTTGGTTTCCCTCTAGCTCCTGAGAAGTGACAGTGTCACTTTTCAAATTACCCTAGGTGTATGATGCAAGAGCATCCAGTGGTGCAAGGCAATCTTGCATCACCCAAAAAAGTGTTTTTCCTTATTTTCTTTAGTTGTTTCGAGTCCCATGATGGCACTTAAGGGGTGTAAGATAGTCAAAAGTCAAAATAGAAAAAAAATGATCACTTACTATTTTTATTAAGTTGGCCTAAACAGGTTCATATGGACCCAAAAATTTAGCCCAAGGAGTGGAACTGAAAAACATTTTTGGTCACAAAAGAATTGCCTCAATACCCTACATGGTTTGGGAGATATTAAAGTTTATGTCCTGAGAAATTTTTCCAATGTAGCTTCAAATTTAGATATGAAGAGTTTAGAGGCCCTGAAATAGATCAAAAAGTCGACAAACCAATCTCTAATGGATTCAAATTTGTAGAGCTCTTCGAGATATTTCCAATGATATGTAATAATATCAAATCGGACACCTAGATCAAAAGTTATGGCCCCGAAGTTGCCCCTCTAAAAAGTGAATTTCTTCCCTAGGCAGAGAAATCAAACAATGGGACTTTTGGTGCCAAAACAAAAGGGAAAGTTGAATTTTCTAGAGCATACTAGGGCGGTTATTAGGGTAAACTAAAAAGGGTTAAGTGGGGGGTTGTAGGGTGTGGCTCCATTAGTGTAGATTGTGGCTCTGAATAATATATTTTGTTTTTAGAGTTGATTTTGTTGCTAATGAATTAAGCCCATGAGGTTGTAGCATGTAATTTTTGAATCTGCAATTTCATTTTCTGCAAATAATTGAAAGTGAGTTATTTTTTTGTCTCACATCTTCTATGTTGGTATCTATTGTTGTGATTTGTGTGGGTTTCAGGTGGTGTAGCCCTCATCAAAATTTATGTACCTTCTTAGGTGGGTTTTTTTATCCCCTTGGACGTTACAATTTTATATATGCACCTTCTTAGGTGAGTTTTATTTGTTGTCTTGGATGTTAAAATTTGGGAAGATAGTCTATGGATTAAACATAACACAACTTGCTAATTTATGAACTTGAGCACCCATCATATTGCATGGACACCTAGCATAACACAACTTGCTAGCTGGTAGTTCCATGTAGCTCATGAGTGATTTTGCATCCTTATGTGAGCACCATTTTGTTTAAACAACACATTCAATGGATGACGTTTAGTATTTGAGACAAATCTAAGATTGAGGTCTCTTTGCCTTACCAACTTTAATTATTTTAGTACTAACCATGTATTTTTGCTTTGTGATTATTGCATGTTATGTGTTTGCATCATGTTTACATCATGCTTGTGTTTTTAATATTCATGCTATAAATGTTTATATATCATGTTATATTATGTGTCTTCATCGTGTATACTTTGTGTTTCCCATATGACATTTTACTTCACATTTGTGTTCCCTTGTCCTTAATTTGGTTTTCCATTGGATCTTGAATCTTGGGGGCTTACGTGCTTCCCCCTAAATTTATTGTCATCCCATATCTTCAAAATTCAAATAATTAGAACCCTCTTGACATATTTTCTACTCAAGTGTGAGTATGAGTGTATGTTCATACTCTCACTAAAGTGGGGGATAAATGTAGTGTTGTAAATTGTCACCCTTGAAAATTTCACACTATATTTTACTCCCTCCTAAGTGTATGGACCTAATTGTACATCTAATGTCCTAAATTATGCATTCCATGGCCCATTTGGACATTTATCAAGATAACCCATTTACAAGACCAATGTAAATATTTAATATTTTTCTCCTAACACTTTTCACCCCATAAAATAGGGCCAAGACTAGGTCACCCTAGGTGACTTTTCCCCCCTATTTTTCCTCCAAAATTTAATATGTCGGAGTTGGAATTTTATTATTTGAATTTCAAATGTCAAATGCTAGCTATTAGGATTTAATATTCGGGAAACTAGAATTAGTCATTTTACCATTTAAAATCTATCTACCAATTTTTGGAATTATTAGTAATGAAGAGAAATTATTATCAAGTCAAGAGTAGTCAAGAGAAAATTTAGTAAAACATTTCAACATTGAAGCATCATGTCAAGTTTTATGTGAGTTTGTTCATGTTTTTTTTATCATTTTGTTTGTGAGGACTAACCCTTCTAGGTCTTCCAAGCATATCAAACTAAACAACAATCAAGCCTTCATGAGATGTGCATGACTTTATCCCTTTAAGGAATTAGATCTAAGTGGTGAGTTACATCCATTGTTGACTCATCATTCATTTTTCATTAATCCTCTATCCCTAAAAAGGATAAGATCTCTTTCATTGATATTGCCATTGTGGAGGTGGAAACACCAACATGGGGTTTGACTGAGGCAAGACCCTATATGGCACAACCCTTCCTCTCTCTTTGAAATTGAAGGTTCCAGATTTGAAGAAGCTTAGAGGAATATTGAAGATAATTTGTTCATTATTTTATTCAAACCTTATAACTTGAAAACATACAAAAAATTATTTATCTCAGCATCTGACGAAGATTCAACAGTGAGCACTCAAAAAGAAGGCTTTGACCAGTCTCTAGAGGACTGTGAAAATAGATCTAAAATTGGTCAACAAGGACATATTTTCACTATGCAACTTAGTCCTCCAAAATCAAGCTCAGATTTGAACCACATGTACACAACACTCTGCCCTTTCTAGATCTGATCTCAATTGACTTGTAGTTTCCAATTTCTTTATATTTGCATCAAAATAGTGTATTTTCATAGTCATTTAGCTACACCATTGCATTTTCATCAAATTAAATTTTAAACCACCCATATAATTTAGATTCAAAGTTGGTTGACTCACCTTCAAAGTTGAAAGTCAATCTAATTCCCTTATTGATCCTAATTCTAATATTTTGTAGTGAAAGGTGGCTAATCCTAGTAAAACCCTAGTATCACTTTTCATACATATTAGAAAGATTTTATTTGTGGAAAAATTTCTTTCTCAAGGGATTGTCACTTTATCTAATGCTACTTCTCATATTTAGTTGGTTTATATTATTCATCATCTATTGACTGCTAATCCCTTTAGTTTAGAGATTATTCATCGCATTGATGCTAATGTTATCTCTTTCAATTATTTTCATAGTGTATCTTTTCCTCCTCCCAACCAAGGTTGTTATTTCACTTTCACCCTCATAATTATAATATTCCTAATGTTATTCCTACTAGTGTGGTCCATACTCCTAATGGTCTTTCCTCTATTTTTATTAGAATTTTTAAACCTATTAGCATTCCATTTATTTCTTTCATTCATGCCACTAGCATCATGTCTTTATTACACACTAGTGTCCCACTTACTACTCACATTCATCCTTCTAGTGTCATTCCTTCCATATATCTTAATAAAACCATTCCTTCCTATAATCTTACTAGTTTTATACCTTCAAGCTATATGCTATTAGTTTCATACCTTCTAGTGTCACATATTCCTATTGTACTTATAACATTATTATTAATCACTCTATTTAATTTTGAGATTTTTACTTATATTTTACCAATAGATTTTATGGCACCACATTTTGATATGAATACTAGAAAGGATGAACCACATGAACATTTACAATCTTTCAAGGATACATGTTTGGGTTTTATCTATGAAGATAAGTTGTGGAAAAATTGTTTCAAGCCACATTAAAGGGCTATGCCATATGGTGGTTTATTCATTAAGGGTTATTTTACTTTATCTAATTTAGCTAAGGATTTTGTTAATAATTTCCATGTGAATATGGGATACAAATTCTATTTATTTTAAGTGTGTAGAAGGGCCTCATAAAAAAAATGACTATTTAAAACAAAGAAAAAGAGAATCCTAGGTTTGATGTATAAAACCTAGGATTAATTTATGTGTGTGTGTTCCCTTTTTCTAGGGTTTCATTAAGATGGAGGTCAACAAGGTGATTAGATTTAATTTCAGCCATGAAGGTGAGTCAATTAGACCTATATTTGTATCTTTTTGAGTCTTGGAATGGATTGGAATTGGTTTTCCTTGATTAACCTAACTAGACTATGTTACCTAATACAAAAAATGCAATATTCCAACAATTGAAAAAATATAATAGGGATTTGTAGGTATATCTAAGAAGGGTGGAGTGTTATGTACCTATCCTGAAAGTTTGGTGTTTGTTTGAATATGAGGACAGAGGTGCCTAAAGGCATCTATATTTTTTTAGGAGCACTTATGTTCTATTTTTCAATCCTCTGATGTTATAAATTTGAGACTCTTGTTTCTACTTACAAACTTGTTAGACCATTGTCAAATAATTTTGTAGGTAAGTTTTTGTGAGCTAACAAGGTGTAGGGCTTTGAATGCAATAATGAATAAATGATCTTCACACTTCCTTCAATCCTCTCCAAACCTGAAATTTACACATTTAAATAGAAAACAAATGTTGTTCCATTTAGGGGCTTGCCTTAGTCAAACCTCATGTTAGTGTTTCCACTTCCATAATGGAAATGTCAATGATAGAAGTGATAAATCATAGGTAGGAATGATGAATCAACAAAGTACTACAACTCACTACCCTTCAATATATTCCTTGAAGGACTGAAGTCATGCCCATCACTTCAAGGTCTTGGATCTTATTTTCTTGATTTCTTGAATTTCTTGGAGACCTACAATAAGGGTTAGCCCTCACAAACAATGATAACTTAAACATACATGAACTCACACAAGATTTGACATGATGATTGGATCTTGAATTGCTACAATAAAGCTTTAAAATGTTTCTCTTGACTTGCTCTTGACAATAATTCCTACTCTTAATGTTCATCTCTTTCTTGATGTTATTCCTTGTTAGATTTCAAATGATACAATAACTAGGTATTTATATGCAATTATCCTAATTTCCTAAAAAATAGATTATGATAGCCAATAGTCAAAACCTGAATTTCAAATGTTAAAATGTCGACACTGACATATTCAAAATTTGAGCTTGAAAAAATAGGGGGATAGGTTCACCCAAGGGCATTCGAATCCAAACCCTATTTTTTGAGGATTCAGGTGTTGGGGGAAAAACATTAAATAAATGCATTTGTTCTATGCTTGTAATTTGTTAGAAAATGAAAAAAAAAGCCTCAAAATGCATACTTTACAAAATTAGGGGGGTCAATTAGGCTCAATAATTTAGGGGAGAAAAACATAGTGTGAAATTGTCAAGGAAGACAATTTCCAACACTATATTTACCCCCCACTTCAGTGAGAGTATGAATTTATGCTCAAAATCACACTAAAGTAGAAAATATATGTAAAGAGGGGTCCAATTGTCCAAATATTCAAGAGAAAGGATGACTGAGGATCAAGGGGGAGTCTGCAAGCTCTTAGGATCCAAGATCTCATGGCAAGACAACATAAGGAAAGAGGAATACGTATATGTATGGAATGCAATAAAACAACATACATAAAAGTACATGTCAGAAAACAAAAAACATACATGATGAAAACATATGATATAACATAGCATATATATGAAAATGAAATGAGCACAAACATAGTGTAAACATGATACAAACAAAATACACAAAAAAAACAAAAGTTTAGTACTAAAAGGATTTGAGTCGGTAAGGTAAAGAGACCTCAGTCCTAAATTTGTCTTAAATAGAAAATGTCATCCATCAAATAAATGTTAGTTAAAGGAATGCTCCCATGAGGAATAGAAAGCTATGTTATGCCACATAAATCATGAGCTACATGGTTCTACTGGCTAGCAAGCTACATTATGATAGGTTTCCATGCAATATGATGGTTTTCACAAGGCTAGCAACATGCATTATACTAGACACTCATGAAACACATAGCTCTACTATCAAGCAAGTTGTGTCATGGTCCACGGCTATGTTAAGGAATTCATGACTCACACCATAGGAAAGTCTCATATTTTCTAGGTGAATCACAAAATTAAGGCAACACAAGGTCTAATGAAGTCTTAATGCATTAGGCGAGCCCCCAAGACAAAGTAGCAAAATGAGAAACACACTAGGTCTAGTGAATTCCACTATTCACTAGGTGTGCACCCATTAACCATCACATCAAGAGTTATAACTCCCTGATAACCCTAATAAGTTGCCACAAATGATCAAGGTGCTATGCCAATGGAACTCTAAGTTTAATACATGTGAAAAAAGTGAAGAATAATGCAAAAAACACCTAAGAAGGTGCACAAATTTTCCTAAGGAGGTGCATAAACGATGATAAGATAAGGAAAAGCATCACAAAAGGTGATTTTAACAAAGTTATTTTGCCCAATATATGAAAGTTCATTCCTTAGGGAATATCAAATATGACATCACCACCAAGAGAGGACTAGTCGTGGAATAGAAGAATTCACACATTCTGGAATACTAGCCATAGCATTACCACTAAGGGGAACATCATATGCCAAGAAAGGTCACACTCTTAGGGGCTATCAAGCCCAATATCACCACAAATTAGACACAATTTATATCGAGAGGGCCACACTTTCATTGAGAAGGTCACACCTCCTAGGAGTTGTATGCTATCATTGCTAAAAAGGGACCATTTCACAGGAAATTAATAAATGGGGACTATATACCCCACCCTTAAAATTTTAGTGTATTTGCTACACTAACATCTTAAGGAGATACAAATGGATCCCTTGTTAGAAGGAATACACCTAACACAAGAATTCCTACCCCCTTCCTCCCATATGTAGGTACAAAGATGAACCAAGATGGATGATTGAATGTTGCTCCCTACAAGATGAAATATGATTACATAAAGCCTAGTTTATATCACAATGCATGGTAGTATGTTGTGATACTACAACTACCACATGGGAAGGAGTAGCAAAAAATGTTATTTGTCATGATTAAGTGAAGGTATTTTTGATGTTTTCTTTATTTTTGAAGGAAAATAACCAAGAACTCTTGTTGTTTCTTGTGTGTTGAGCTCTATGGGAACATGAATGCCTTGTTATTTTACACCATATCCTTTTCCATTATAGCCAAAGTGTTTAAAAATTTGACACCCTCTTCCATAAATGGCTTCGATTTCTTTTGAGCAAGGTGATTTTTAATAATAATCTTCATCATAAGTGGATGTGAATGTGTTTTCCTCTTTACTAGAAAGTATGGAATCAAATGTGTTTGATGATTTAGTGATATATTATTTTGATATCATTGCAACTTCTTTCTCTTTTTGTTATTTTGATGATATAATTTTGTATTCCCCCATGAATATAGGTATGAAATATAATGAAATCTAATCATCATACAATAACTTTCTCACCAATGAAAGGAATTCATATTTTTCCTCAATTTTTAAAGGTTCCACTTTTGTAGTTGGTGTCAATATTCTAAAATGATTCTTCATTCATGTTTCAGTTTGTAAACAACTTTCAGATTTTGGATAAGCTTTTATCATGTAAACTCTATTGGTGTAAGTGTATTTTATTAGATGATGAAGCATTGAAGTTTGTATGAAAGGTCATGGGGCATGACATGGATGGGAGTTTGTAATAAAACCTTACAAAATTTAATAGGTAATGTTATCACACCAAGTAGTTATTTTCCCACATTGTCAAAACCATGAATGGAAAAATTATCTTGTTGAATTTTAGTCTTATCTACCCCAATTCTAACTGAAATATTTACACTACAAAATTTTATCCCTAAACCATTATCAATAAGGGTACACCTAATCTCGACCTTGTTAATAACAACCATTATCATTAGGGCATCATTTTTTTTTATGTTTCCAAAGGGGGATAATTTAGTTTGATGAAATACCATGTCCAAATTAACCAAATTCTTACCCTCAATTAAAGCTTCTACATCATTTGGTTGTGCACTAACCAAAAAATTTTGGAAATCATTTTGAAGCATTCCATGGTAAATATGTGATGTTTGAATTAAATCCTACAAAGAAATATTAGCAAGAGTGTTATGAAGTTGCTCAACAAGATCAAATTATTTACCACTACATTACAAAATGTTAGGTGTGGGTGGGAGGTATGGTTGAGGCAATGGAATGGATGTTGTTGTTTCTTTTGGTTGCTAATTATTTCTAGTGTTGTATGTGTGAGCAACAATATGATAACTTGGCTACTTTGAAATGATTACTAGTAAGTTTTTTTGCAAAGCTTAGGATATGGCCATGAGGTTTAGGAGGTCCTATAATGAGAGGTGACCTAGGAGGTCCAATAATTAGAGTACTTTTAGGAGGTCCAATAATTAAAGGATTTTTATGAGGTCCATTAATTAAAGATATAATATCCAATTGTGCATTCATAACCTCAATGGAGTTAATTACTTGTTGATGATCTTCTATGGAGGTGAATCTAAGGTCACCTTAGCATCTTCATCTAGATGCAATCCCTCTAACTATATTTTGAAAGGAATATTTCAATAATTTCATCCTCTTGCACCATAATATCCTCCTAAGTAGGAGAGGTATTAGGAGAGAAAAGAACAAGATTCTCATGATGGTCAATGATTGGATCCTCTAACACCAAGGTACCTTCTTCACAAGTGGGTAAGTATTAGGAGAAGAAAAAAATTGATTGTCAATGATTGAATCCTCTTGCACCAAAACATCTCACAAGTGGGGGAGATGTTGGGAGATGAATGGAGTTTAGGAAAAGTGATATTAATGAATGTGGAAATGACTTAATTTTCTTGTGTTAAGATAGTCTCACAATCAAGAGAGATATTGGGAGAATGACTAACATGATTATCATGAGTATCTGAACCAACAATTTTAGGGGTGCTCCAAACTTCTCTTGCACTCTTAGGGTTTTTCACCTAAAAGGAGATAGATAGACCAAAAAAATGTGGTGGTTCACTCAAACTAATGTATGTATGATGGAATTAAGCCTAAATGCAATGTTCTAGATGCAACAAAATGATAAAATTGATTCACTATGTATGAAAAACTAATGAAATGTGAAGTGTTCAAAAACACAATGTGATGCAAAAATGAACTAAAAACATAAAAAAATGCAAACAAAATTGAATGAGGCTGAATAGAGTGCACTTGGAGGTGAAATGCTAATGTTGGAAGATTATGGAATTTGGAAAAAATGACTATTGATGACCACTGGGACTCATTCACTATTGATGGTGAATCTGTCCTCCTGGTAAATTGTCTTGAAACTAGTTTCTGATTGTCAGGAACTTAATTATGATGAAATAAAATTTTCCAACTTGAAAGTGGGACTCATTCACCACTGATGGAAAATCAGTTCTCCTCCAAAAATCTACAAATTTATGGGTCCATATCTGCACTTGTCTTGTTGTCAAGTTGATAGAGTCAAATCTACAGAAAATGACTTGAATGTTGTCTCCAAGATTGAGTTAGGTTTTAGTTGACTTGAATCACTTTGATGGCTTGTTGACCACTTTCCAACACCTATTTCTTTGAAAAATCTACCTACAAGACCTGCAAACACACATGCAAAGAGGTGGAAAATGGTTAAGGGTTAGAGTATAGGGATTTTCCTTGGTCAAATTCCACTTTGGTAATCAAACCCTTGATAAAGAAATGAAATGAAGACAAGAAATGAATGATGAATAAACAACATGCAAGTTTCCTAAACTTACCAAACCATTGTTGTTGAAGTCCGAAGATATGTCAATGGTTGCTCCAAGATGCTTGATAATTACTTGATTAAATGATGCTACGATGGATTGAATGTAAGAATGCTAATTGATGGTGAATGAGTGAATGAGATGAATGCTTGAATGAATTAGGAGTAAAATGGATGGAAAAACACTTATTTATACACCCGTATTCCCTAATTACCCACACATACATCACATGCTGACATAAGGTCTTAATGAATAAAAACCTAAGGGAAATTTGAATTTATTTTGAATTTTGAGCCAAGAGGGACTCATTCGCCACCCATGGTGAATGGGTCCCACTCTAGGCTTGCAAGTGGGTGTTGGAAATTAAATTTATTTTAATGTTGTTTATTGGGTTTATATTAAAAAACAAACTTAATTAAGGCCTATAAGTTCATAAAAGGGCCAAATAAAACATAAGAAAGGTGTAAATAGTGATGACAAGCCTAGAAAAGCATGAAAGCTTGTTACAAGACTTTACAACACTTTGAAATAGGACATGATAAGGGATAAAAAGATGATTTTTAGATGAATTATAATAAGAAGTGTCTAGAAAAGTGTAGAGATGAGTTACAACACTTCACAACACCTTCACAAGACATCACAATTTGAATATTCAAGACCTAATGTGAATGCATAAGTTACATTGAAACATTAAATCTAAGCAAAATAAGCCAACAATCACAGGAAAAAGACCTACATGACCATGAAAATGTCCAAAGATCCATTTTTCTATGTTACATTTAGCCCCCACTTTAGTGAGAGGATGAACTTGCTTCAAACTCACACTAAAGTAGCCATGCATATCAAGAGGGATCCAAATGCACTTATGCTAGCAAGATGGAATGACAATGATCAAGAGGGTTGATCAAGCCCCTAGAATGAAGATCCCATGGAAAACTAAACATAAGAAATATGGAAAACACATGTGAAAGAGAAAGAGAGAAGGGAGATGAAAAGGGAAAAGTTGGATCAAGCTTTGATCATTTGTTCAACTAGTTGTGAATCAAATCTAGGCTATTTAAAAAAAAAAATGCATACTCACTCTAGGGCAATACAACTCATGGTAGTCTATTGGGTGAGAAAACCCAAAAGAAGAAAAACATATGCTTGGATGGTATGCACTCACAAACACATAGGTGGCTATGGGGAAAGTCATGCCTTGGAATGGGCTTCCCGCTCAACCATATCAAACTTATACCTCCTAATAAATTTAATAAGGTACCACAAAGGAAAAATGTTGGTTCATGCTTGATGAGACAAGAAAAGATTTGTATGCTTATAACTCATGAGTAAACAGGATGGTACCATAGGCATGCAAGCTACATTATGCAAGGTGTCCATGTGAATGTAAAATGTAAACTATAAAGGAATGTTCAAATGAGTCTTGTTAAGTTCATGTGAGGTCTATCACTTAAGGAACATTGTGTCTAATGTCTCCAAGAGAGTACCAATCAAAGAATAGAATATTCACAACTTATGGGATGTAGTGCATCACATCAGGCCACTAAGAGGAATGTAATAAACTTAGATAGATCATGCTCGTGAAAGACATCACACTCAATGCCATCCAAAAAATGACAAACACATCGTATAAAGTAACAAGGTTGTACTAAGAACCAAGAAAGAATGCAAATGAATAATGCTAATGTATGCCCCCACTTTAAAGGAATTGCTACACACCATTCAATGAGCAATTACTTTAAAGTAGAAAAATGAAAAAAGAAACAAGACATGAGAGCCAACTTGGAAAGCCCTATGCCAAGTCATACATTTTTGAGTAAGGTTGCTTCATGTGAAGGAAAAAGGAACAAAGAAAAGAGGGGTTTCCCTCAAAAAGGAATACACTAAACACATAAGGGATCTATGGATTTCGGGTCAGTATGTTCGTTGCTATGATGTTGTAATTAAAGAGCTAAGAACTGTCATCATTCCAAAAATACATAGAGTTGGAAGAATGACACAAAGAGAGCGAAAACAAAAGAAAAATAAAGTCTGTTTTGGGTCAACATGGAAGAGACATTGTGGTCTCCAGCGCTACATCCAAAAGGAAAACACAAGCGAGAAAAGAAAAAAAAAAGGCAAAAAGCAAAGGAAAATATTTTTAAGGTCCAACATGGAAAGGGAGGAGCATTTAGGTTCTAAATGCCTTATGTCATCAAAAAAGGAAAACACAAAGTGAAAAGACAAATTAAAAAGGAAAAGGGACCATTTGGGTCAACATGGAAGAGACATAGGGAATCTCAACACTTTGTGTCATCCCCAAAAGGAAAACACAAAACAAAGGTGAAAGAGAAAAGGTAAAGTACAACATATAGAAGAATGGAGGTACAAATAGAGGAAGTGCACAAAGAGAGGGAGAACATCAAACACACATTACGGGGGACATGATACACACATCCAAACATGCCAAATAAAGAGAAAAAGAAAAAGGAAAATGTAAGAGGCTAGTTAAGGAAAATGCAAGTCAGCCATCTAACAAGTCATACACCTCCCAATCATGTTCAGTATATCACGAGGGTGGTTGACTATCCAAAGGGAGAATTGCAAGTGCAGAACTAGGGGAAGTACCAGGTTCATCACTTGGGGTAGGAGATTTATCATTTAAGCTCATGGAAGAGGAAAATTAAAAATTTAAATTGTTATGCACCTCTTCATCTATTTTAGAGATCTCCACATCATCATCACCATCAAGATTAATCATGATGGGAGGATGGATGGTAATTTATAATGAAGGATGTATCAGGAGTTGTGATTGTTGTATTGGATTGTTTTGTTGTGATGGTTGCATCGTACAATCTTGTGGCGGGTCAAGAGGAGGAGGGTGATCAGGTATTGCTTTTGTCAAAGGAAGAGGTTGATTTTCTTTTTTTTTTCTCCTATTTGTATTTGACAAGCAAGGAGACGACAACAACACCTACACTCCCTAGCACCAAGGTTTCTTTTAATTCTACTTTGAAGTTGTTGAGGTGTAAGAGTGGGTTGATCCACTATAGGTTCATTTTCTTCCCTAAGAGGAGAAATGGAAGGAACCAAAGGAGATGGGTCAATCACTTTCTCTTTGGCTTTATAAACTTTTTTAATGCGAGGAGGCATGATAGGGTTGGTGTCATTATCTGTTGGACGGTTAGATGATGAAGGTGAAGTGATTATTGTTGGTTTCTCATGAGGTTGCATTGTTTTTTTAGGGTTGGATTCAGGTTGAAGCATTGTCTCATCTATGATAGGAGTAGCGAAAGTGGATGGGGACATGTGGCAAAGAGAAAATTGGGTTATGCATTTGGCTTTGAACTCTTGATAGGAAATAAAAAAATCTTTGTGAGGGGTTATGGGTTCCATAAGTTCAGGCCAAAATGCCTCTAAGGAAAAATTACCTTTAGAAGACATTGGATTAAATCCACTATGGTGTATAGTAAATATCTCATTTTCAAGCGGAAACTTCAAACATTTGTGAACTATTGAAGGAACAAATTTCATCGAGGGAAGCAAAGGATGGCCTAATCACAGGAAAAACTGATCCAATTGTGGAATAATATAAAATGTTACATCCAATGTTTTAGGTCCTATTTGTAATGGGAGTATGATCGATGTGATCGTAGGGCACACACAACCAATATGTGTTTTAATCCATGTGGTTGGTTTTTCATAATCATCTTGATAAAGATCATGTAATACTAAAAACTCTTTTGTGAGCACATTCTCACCATAGGTGGGATCTATTAATATCCCATTGGTGGGCTTATCATAGATGCGACCGACTATGTAAAGAGGACCATCGGGAAGATTTTTAAGTATATCATGAGAAGAAAAAGTAATATCAAGAGATTTTTTAGTTGGGCCCTTACAAGGGATAACATCTATCGTACCCACAAGTTCATCCATAGGATTGACATGGGTAACATTTGGAGTAAGATCATGTTGTTCAGTATTTGTATAAACATTCATCACATCAATGTTTGAAGGTTCACTAGCTTTGATGAATGAAACATTGTGTTTAGGCATGGGGTTGGTAAAAATTTGTAAACTTTGATTTGGGGGTGAAACTTACTTATTGCTTTGATCATTGACACCTGCAATGGATAGATGGCTAAAATCAATGAGGTCTTGGACTAAGTGTTTGAGAAGCTTACATTGTTTTGTGTCATGTCCATTTTGGCGATTAAAATGAAAATAAGCATTTGGTTTAAAGGTGGAGGGAAAAGGCTTGGTAGTATCAAGTGGTTTAACGGTAGGAAAAGTGATCATCTGTTGTTGTAGCAATTGATTCATTGTGTTATGGAGAATATCGGGTAAGGGGGTAAATTGTCTCTTTGGGTCCGCACAGGTAAATAGCATCATTGTTTTAACAACTACCACTTGATTATGAATAGGTTGAGTTGATTGTGGGGGAGGGGGATTGAACTATAAGGAGACATTGTTTGGTTTTCTAAAGTTTTGCGTGTTGTTTTGGTTGCTTTGTTTATACTTCTCAACTCGGCTAGAAGTGGACTTTGAATCATGACTAGTAACCAAGTTGTGATAGTCACAAAAGGTTGTGCATAAATGCATGAAAGAAGGAAACTTCATCATGGTCAATTTATCCTGAAGTTGAGTTTGCAAGTTTTCAATAAAAATCCTTGGAGATGTGAATCAAGAATCTTGATATTTACTTGAGAATAAAATGATTGATAGCGTCAAATGAAATAAGTGAATTTTTCATCCGCATTTTGTTTACACCTCATTAAATCAACCATTTTCTTTTTGGGAGTCATATTGATTTGGAAATGACTTATAAAGGAATCAAAAAGTTCATTAAATGGTTGGATGGAATGATTGGGTAAATTTGAAAACCACTCCAATGCAATGATTGGGTAAATTTGAAAACCACTCCAATGCAGTGTCCTTTAAGGTCCTAGGAAATAGTTTGGCTAATAGCTTATCATCAAGGACAAAATCACTGCATAAAGCTGTATAGGTATTGACATGATAAGTAGGGTCTCCTTTGCCTCCATACTTCTCAAACCTAGGGATCTCAATTCAATGTGGCATCGGTGTTCTTAATATCTCTAAAGATAATGGGATACTATAGACATAGTAGGTGGGTGGTGCAGTTTGATTTTGGTTAATGGTGGATAATTGTTGTTGCATGGAGGAAATGGTCTAAAAGAGTTGTGTAATGAGAGGGTCAGTGTAAGTGGTATGAGGGGGAAGAGAGAATGGTGATGGAGTGTATGCAATGTTAGGAGAAGTGAAGGGGAAACTAAGAGGGGTGAAGGTGGTAGAGGATGGAACATTCGATTCCACAAAAGAACTAGGAATGCTAGTTGGAATAGGGAAAGAATGAGTCACATGACTAACCTATTACATGGTTGTTGTAACTTGAGGGGTGGTATAGGTGGGTATGGATGCTATGATTGAAGGAGGAGGAATGTGAGATCCTCCTTGGCTAACCACTGTGTTTGTTGGTTGAGATGTGCTAGGGGAAGAAGCATGTTTTTGGTATATCTCAACAATATGTTTCATGACATCTAAACCCTCATCACTTTCAAGAATTTTTTGGATGTTTTCTATAGAAGGAATAGCAGTGGTTGAAATGTTTTCAAGACACAAGTTTTTTTGAAAATGTGCTAAATCCTCATGGATGTTAATGACTTTATCTTGCGGAATGGAATTAGCTTGTGTGTCAAAATGCATTGTATGTGAAGGTAAAGGTGTACTAGTGGTAGTATTTATGCCAAATGCACCATTGTCCATACCAAGAGTAGGAGCTCGAGACAACCCAAGGTCCACAACTAGTGTGTTAGCACGAGATGCCATGAGTCAGAAACTTCTTCTCACTAAAGTATTATCAATAGGGAACCAAACACTCATACAAGTACCGCAAGGGGTGGATGAATGTAAATGCAATGCAATCTAGTAGTAAAATGAAAGTATTAGAAATTCTGGAAACTAAAACAGAAAAGAAACAACAAAGAACAAAAATGCAGAAATTACTGTGAAAATGACAAAAATTGCTCTGTAAAAAGTGCAACTAGACTGATTCACCCAGGGTGGCAAATGATTCCAGTGAGGAGAGTTTTTATGTTTTTTCAAAAAAATTAAAATGAAGATGCAAATGCAGAATTTTAATTTTTGTAATGTTTGGAAGTGCAAAAATGAAATCTATATGAGATATTCACTAATGCAAGTTTATAAACCCTAGCATGCAAAAACAATAAAATGCAAATGCTAATGCTATGAGTCCTAGGATATAAATGAAAATGTAAATCAAAAAGATAATGTGTTCAATAGTTAGGTTCACCAAAATGAACTGACAATTTTAGGGGTGCTATGAACTTCTCTTGCACTCTTAGGGGTTTTCACCTAAACGGAGAGAGATAGACCCAAAGTTTGTGGTGGTTCACTCAAAATAATGTATGTATGATGGAATTAAGCCTAAATGCAATGTTCTAGATGTAGAAAAATGATAAAATTGATTCACTATGTATGCAAAACTAATGAAATGTGAAGTGTTTGAAAACACTGTGTGAATGTAGAAATGAATTAAAAGCATAAAAAAATGCAAGAAAAATTGAATGAGGCTGAATAGAGTGCACCTGGAGGTGAAATGTTGATGCTAGAAGATTATGGAATCTAGAAAAAATCACTGTTGATGACTAGTGGGACTCATTTACCACTGATGGCGAATCAGTCCTCCTGGTAAACTGTCCTAAAATTGATTTCTGACTGTCGGGAACTAAATTATGATGAAATCAAATTTTCTAGCATAAAAGCAGGACTCATTCACCACTGATGGTGAATCAATCCTCCTCCAAAAATCTACAAATTTAGGGGTCAAGTTTGGGGGTCCAGATCTGCACTTGTCTTCTTGTTAGGTTGACGGAGTCAAATCTACAAAAAACGGGTTGAATGTTGTCTCAAAGCTTGAACTAGGGTTTAGTTGAATTGAATCACTTTGATGACTTGTTGACCACTTTCCAATGCCTATTTTTTTGACAAATCTACCTACAAGACCTGCAAACACACATGCAAAGAGGGGGAAAATGGTTAAGGGTTAGAGTATAGGGATTTGCCTTGGTCAAATCCCACTTTGGTATTCAAAACCTTGATAAATAAATGAAATAGAACAAGAAATGAATGATGAATAAAGAACATGCAAGTGTCCTAAACTCACCAAACTGTTGTTGTTGAAGTCTTAAGATATGTCAATGGCTGCTCTAGGATGCTTGATAATTACTTGATTAAATGATGCTATGATGGATTGAATGTAAGAATGCTAATTGATGGTGAATGAGTGAATGAGATGAATGCTTGAATGAATTAGGAGTAAAATGGATGGAAAAAAAATTATTTATACACACTTATGCCCTAATTACCCAAGAATAGAACATCACAAGCTAACATAAGGTCTTAATGAATAAAAGCTTGAGAGAAATTTGAATTTATTTTAAATTTTGAGCCAAGAGGGAATCATTCGCCACCCATGGTGAATGGGTCCCACTCTAGGCTTGCAAGTGGGTGTTGGAAATTACATTTCTTTTAATGTTGTTTGTCGGGTTTATATTCAAAAAAACACTTAATTAAGGCCTATAAGTGCATAAAGGGGCCAAATAAAGCATAAAAAAGGTGTAAACAGTGATGAAAATCCTAGAAAAGTATGAAATCTTGTTACAAGACTTTACAACACTTTGAAATAAGACTTGATAAGGGATAAAAAGATTATTTTTAGATGAATTATAATAAGAAGAGTCTAGAAAAGTGTAGAGATGAGTTACAACACTTCATAACACCTTCACAAGACATCATAATTTGAATATTCAAGACCTAATGTGAATGCATAAGTTACATTGTAACATTAAATCTAAGCAAAATAAGCCAAGCATCACAGGGAAAAAACCTAAATGACCATGAAAATGTCCAAAGATCTATTTTTCTATGGTACAGTATTAATGATTGAATTTGTTGGAATGTTAGAAGCCTTATTAAAAGATCTAGGTGAGATGAAGTCCCCAAGGGAATTATCTAACATATCAAAGTCATCACAACTAAAGGGTTTGGTAGGTATATAATGCACTTGTGCAAAGAGATCTAATATGATCATATTATTATGCTTTGTCTAAGATTAATCATTAACTTCCAATTTCAATTTGTGTTTATGCATGTTAAGGCTAACTAGGACTGAAAACATACTTATATGCCTGATACAATTATAGATCTAGAAATAAGATTCCATATTTGGAAACTACCAACAAGTATTAATTTGTTCCTGAGATCTAAAGTAGGCTTTGGAGGACTAGGGCACTCTAGGGCATCTATGTTCTACTAGAGCTCTTTCTGAAATTTCAATTTTAGAGGCACTAGTGACAAAAACTAATTGTATGATAGTTTGTAAGCCCAAATCTGGAATTGATTTTATTGCTATTTTATGAGTTTCCAAATTTGCAATGTGTTGTAACAACCTAGTGTTTTTATTTTTTTAACAAAAATGAAACTAATCTACCCAAATTATGCAATGCTTCAGAAAATGTAAACAATTGTCCTACAGATCAAATAATTTTCAAAAACAAAAGGCCATAGTTTTTTTAGATTTACAATATATTAAGAAAAATGACAGTTTCCTTTCACTTGCAATAACATCTTTTCAAAATCCCAAATAAGAAATCGGCAAGAAGACATAGACTAAGAAAACAAAGAAAAAGATCTTAGAATTTTTTTTTCAACCACCAATAGTAGTACAAAGTTTCTTAAGGGTGTCTCTATCCTAGATAGAGTAGGTCAAAGCTGAAAGTTTGAATATTTATAAGACTACTTAGGTGTTGTATATCTATGTGCAAACAGGTCTGAATTGAGTATTTTTCTTGAATTTTTCTCAATTTAATATAGTGTAACTCAAATGAAAATGTGTAACAATGCTTGAACAACAAATGACAATAATGCATACAAATTTGAATGTAGATCAGACCTAAAGAACTAAAAGTAATCCTATTACAACATATGATGCAATATGAGATGCCATACTTTGAATGTTTATATCTTTTATGATACAAAAATGAAACCCTAAATGAACAATGCAAAATAATACAATACTAACCCTAGATCTAGGGTTGAATTATTTCATATTTTAAAAGGTGTATGCTATCAAAATTTTAGGTTCACCAAAATGTAACAAAGAAAAATGGAACCCTAGGTTTAATGAATAAAACCTAGGATCAATTTGTGCCTGTTTCCTTTTTCTAGGATTTCATTAAGATGGACATCAATGACATCATTAGATTGAATTTCAACCATGAAGGCGAGTTAATCAAAATTAGATCTATATCTTTTTGAGTCTTGGTATATATTAGAATCAATTTTCCTTGATTAACTTAATTAGACTATGTGCCCTACTATGAAAAATATAAGATTCTTGCAATTGACAGACTATAACATGGATTTGTAGGAAGATTTGAGAAGGGAAGAGTATTGTGTACATAGCTTGAATGTTTGGTGTTGGTTTGAATATGAGGAAAAAGGCACTCAAAGGTGTCTATGTCCTTGTAGGATAACTTTTGTTCTATTTACATAGTCCTTTGATGTTAGATCTAAGAATGATTTTCTCTTGCAAACTTGTTAGATCACTGTCAAATAATTTTGTAGGTGAGTTTCTGTGAGCTCATAAGCTATACGGATTTGAATGCAATAATGAATAAATTATCTTCACACTTCCTTCAATCCTCTCCAAACTTAAAATTTACACATTCAAAGTGAGAAGAAATATTGTGCTAGTTAGGGGATTGCCTTAGTGAAACCCCATGTTAGTCTTTCCACTTCCATAATGGCAATGTCAATGATACAACTAATAAATGATGGGAAGGAATGATGAATCAGCAAAGTGTTGCAACTCACCACCCTTCAATGGATTCCTTGAAGGATTGAAGTCATACACATCACTTCAAGGTATTGGATCTAGTTTTCTTGATTGCTTGAATTTCTTGGAGACCTACAACAAGGGTTAGCCTTCATAAACAATGATAACTTAAACATACATGAATTGAATTAAGATTTGACATGATGCTTGGATCTTGAATTTCTATAATAAAGCTCTAAAATGCTTCTCTTGAATTTCTCTTGACAATAAGTATTGCTCTTAATATTCATCTCTTTCTTTTTGTTATTCCTTGTTACATTTCAAGTGATGCAATAACTAGGTATTTATATGCAATTATTCTAATTTCCTAAAAAATAGATCCTAATAGCCGACATTGGGAACCTGAATTTCAAGTGTTAAAATGCTAACACCAACATATTCAAATTTTGAGTTTGATAAAATAGGGGGACAAAACTACCCAAGGGCATCCCAGTCGAGGCCTTATTTTTTGCAGATTTAGGTGTTAGTGGAAAAAAATTAAATAAATGCATTTGTTCCATGCTTGCAATTTCTTAGAAAATGGTAAAAATTGGCCTTGAAATACATAATTTAAGAAATTAGAGGGTCAATTAGAGTCAATAATTTAGGGGGGAGAAAAACATAGTGTGAAATTGTCAAGGGTGATAATTTTCAATGCTACACTATTATTAGCTTTTAATCTTTTCATTCTAATATGAAGCACAACCTTCCTAATGATGAGTTATCAAGTATACTTATTTAGGGATTGTAACATCATAAATTTTCACCCATGAAAATTTTACCTTATGTTTGGCCCCCCCTTAAATTATTGGACCTAATCAAGTATCTAATTTCCTTAATTATGCATTCTATGGCCTATTTTTGATAATTTATGGGGAGTTTCAAGTAGGAATAAATTGCATCTATCTACATCCTTTCCCTCAAAACCTAAAATCCCAAAAAATAGGGCAAGGAAACTCTCACCCTAGGTGTGAGTGTCCCTCTATTTTGGCTCCAAATTCAAATATGTCAATTTCAACAATTTAATATTCGCAATTCAATTATCTAAAGTTAGGCATTAGGATTTAATTTTTGGGAAATTGAATAAATTCCTATAAATACCTACATATTGCATCATTTTCAAACCTAAGAAACAAATTATTTGAAAATTATAATCAACAACACTACTGAGCAAGTTAGGAGTAGCATTTTAGAGCTTCATTGCAAGAATTCAAGATCCTAACATCATGTCCAATTTTATGTGAGTTTATGTGTGTTCATACTATTATTGTTTTGTGAAGGCTCACACTTTGGTAGTTTTCCAAAGTATTCAAGCATACAAGATTTCAAGAATTCAAGCAAGCAATATCAAGACCTTGAGGTGATGTGCAATATTTGAGTCCTTCAAAGAAGCCATTGAAGGGTGATTTCAAGTTGAAGAAGAATGAAGAGGTGTTGAAGAAAAATTATTCATTGTTGAATTTGTTGTCACACCCCTTGTCAAGTCACAAAACTTTAGTTATAAAAATATCTGGCACTGTTTCGATAGCTTTGAAGGTAGGAATTTGAAGCTTAGATATGACATTGAAGGACCTTGAAAATAGACTCAAAAAAGATTACAAGAACATTCACGCCTTTGAAATTTGTGTCCTCCATTTTCTACCCTAGATTTGAATCATAGGTGCATAGTGTCCTACTCTACTCATTTCTATTGTCTGAATTTATCTATGAACTTATGTACTTTCTATATTTTTATTAGAACAACAAATTGCATTGTTAGCCTAGTTGGATCATTGTATTGATCATTATGAAATTTCCAAATTTGGTTAAGGGTTAAAGTTGAATCACCTATCAGGATGTAAGTCAATCTCATACCTTTTCAAAATCCATCAAACCCTCATTCCATCCTTACATTTCAATACATCACATCTTCCCCCTCTTTTCATACATACCCTTTCATGAAATGTGGGAAATGTGTCAAACAGTAAGTTGAAAATTAAAAGGTTTCCCTTTCACACCATTTGATTTTTTGGTGAACCTGACCTATTAACATTATGCACCTTTTGAAAATTCACCCTAGATCTAGGTTTTTCATATCATTATTTTGCATTGCTCATTTAGGGTTTCATTTTGCATCATAAAAGTCATAAAAATACAAAAAAATGCATATCATATTACATCATAGGTTGCAATAGGTTTGTTTCAATCCTCTTAGATCAGATCTACACTCAATTTTCATTCATTAGATCATTAAAATCTGAAATTTGTGCATTGGATTCATTTAGGCATCTTTCATTAAGGTTAAAAAGGTGAAAAATTGCATAGTTTCATTTCAAAATTGTATAAAATCATCATTTTTGGGACCTTGCATCTTAGAATTAGTCAATCATTGCATCTTGTATCTAAAAATTGCATTCAAAAGTTGTCATTCATATTTCATATATTTTCACTCTTTCATTTTTCATTTCCATGGTCATAAAATTAGCAAAATATGGAAAAATTTCACTGTTAAAACTATTTGTGCATAGAATTGGAAACCTTAAATAGTAACAAGCATAATCAAGCTTTCAATTTCTAGTCATCCTGTCTAGGACATAGATGCCTTGGGAACCTATGTCCTGATGTTTTTGACTGAAATTTGAATCACATATCTATTTATGTGTTCTCTATTGGATTTTTCTATCTAAATTCAGTTTCTACAATTCAAAATTATCATTTACTTTCTGCATTGTTGCATGTTTGCATGGTTAAGTTTACAATTCTAAAATTAGAAAAAATATGAAAAACAATTTACTGTCAAACCTATTTGAATATAGATCTAAGAACCTTAAACAACACCATAAATAATCAAAATTTGAAGTTTTTGAAACCCTCCCTAGGAAATAAACACCCTGGGTGCTTTTGTCCTACCTTTCGGAGCTCAAATTTATGTGACATAACCCTCTAAGGAGCCTCTATCTAAATTTGTTATCTATTTTCTAGTCATGTGTTGCATAATAGTCTGAACCTTAGAACAAGCGTTATATTATCATAATGGCTCAATGTTTTGACAAATTTTTGGCCTCTTTGAAATCCTTGGTGGATGTTTCAAGCTCTGTGTTTGGAAATAACCCTGATTATGATAATGAAATTCATGATACTTTATCTCCTATTACAAGTATTTATGAGTTCCTACACGAAGATGATGAGAGAATGAAGGAATTCATACAAATTTCCTTACAAATCCTTGAGAATAATTCAACCTTTTATCCCTTAATGCAATTCCCTACTACCCCATACCAACATCTTACCATGCCACCACTCGAAATGTTCACTCTTTTACACCCCAAAAGTAAGCCACAAAGCATACCTCAACCAATGCACATGGAAGTACCTATCAATAACAATCATAAGGAAATCACATCGACCAACCCTCCATCATATGAGCATCAAGTTACAAACACACCCATCAACTTGGAACAAAAATATGGGCAAGGCTTTCATATTTTGAGGGAATGGGGATGTGAGATTAAGAATGAAAATGAAGTCCACTCTCTCTTGGAACAAACACCATTTGAAGATATTAAAGGACAAGGTTACCAAGATCCTCCACCTTTACAACAAGCCATTGCTCCACTAACTAAGAAATATAAAATTGAGAAATTGCATATCCTACATCCTATATCAAAGACTGAAGAGGAATTGGCTATAATTTTTGATAAGGGATTAATTATATTGCCACCTATGCCTGAATGAGAAACTAATAAAAAAAATAATGAAAATACACTCTACTATGTATATCATAGATTGTTCAAACACCATACAAATGAGTGTTATGATTTAAAGAATAAATTGAAATAATTGGGCCCTTATGGGGACCAAGTTGAACACATGATAAAGTAGTACCATACATATAATTTTCTCCTTGTCATGTGGTGGTTTTATGTCTAACAAGGGATCCCTCTTTATCTCCTTAAAACTTTAGTGTAGCCAGTAAACTAACATTTTAAGGGGGCATATAGTCTCCTCTTCATTATTTGTATAGGATAACATACATCTCCTAGGAAAATTGACCTTGTCAACCAAAGTGTGGCCTTCTTAATCCTAGGAAAAGTGACCTTGTCAAGAAAGCAAGATCAAGACCTTGAGGTGATGTGCATGACTTCAATCCTTCAAGGAATCCATTGAAGTGTGATTTTAGGTTGAAGAAGATTGAAGAGGTGTTGAAGATAAATTATTTATTGTTGCATTTTTTTTCATACACCTTGTCAAGTCACGAAAAATCAATTATAGAAATATTTGGCAGTGTTCTGACATATCCAAAGGAAAGAATATGAAGATTAGACATGACATTAGAGTATCCCAAAAAATAGACCCATAAAATAATACAAGCATACTCACACTTTGGGTGTCTGTGTCCATTTTCTACTCCAGTTTTGAATCATAGGTGTACAATATCCTAATCTACTCATTTTTGTTGTCCAAATTTTTTCGTGAACTTTTATACTTTTTCTAATTCCATCAAAACCACAAATTGCATTGTTAGCCTAGTTGGATCATTGCATTTCATCGTTAAGAAATTTCCAAATGTGGTGAAGGGCTAGTTGACTCACCTATTAGGCTGTAAGTTAATCTCATACCTTGTATAAATCCATCAAACCCACATTCCATCCTTGCATTTCAATTCATCACATTTCCCCTTCTTTTTATAACACTCCCTTTCATGAAATGTGGGGAAGGTGTCAAAACCTAAGGTGAAAACTCAAAGGTTTCCCTTTCACACCATTTCAAGGATTATTATCACACATTGAGGGAGTGCAACTAGATTGTTTTATCTCACTCATGGATTTGTGTGCTTATGTTATAAATATGGAATTACAAAATTATTGTATTCTAATGTATTGAAATATGTATCATATTATGTCCCTTCCACACCTTCTTAAATTTCAAAGTATAAATAAGAAATTTCCTACTTGCAATCTCTACCTTATATTTCTACACTCTTTTTGATGCCCACTACCTTAGTGTGTTTTTAGGAAGGACACAACACATACTAGAAGTCTTTGGAACCTATTACCAAACACCCTAAACTACAAAATCTTTAGAAACTTGTACCCACCAATGAAAATGTTTAGACTCGTGTACCACCAAGTTATATGTGTTGAATTTCAAATTTCTTGAAATAATATTTCCCATCGCTTAGTACCCTAAGCATTAAACTAAGTTTTTTTAATACAAATTTATTTTAAAAACATGTAGTCGTGAATCAATTTTCTGAACAAGTTTTCACTCGAATCACTCATTATTACATCCTAAAGAGAACTTAATACCTATCTCCCCTCTAAAGGTATACAAATAATCACCATTAAAGAGAGAAGGGGCAAAAAAATAGAGGTTCAAAGTCTTCAAGATTAGGAGAATCTTCAACATATCCCCCGATGAGTCCTATTTATATCTCTTCTCTATTCATGCTTGTGTATTTTTTATATTTTGCTTTCCCCACTTAAAAGGGTATATGCAGGATCATTATGGAAAAAATAGGCCCTTAAGTGGCGATGAAAATTCAAAAAATCGGAGTTAGGCAACTTGACGTTAAAAATTGAATAAGTTATCTATATTATTTCAAAAATATGTAAGAATATAATTTGTAGCAAATTGAATGTAGTTTCTAAACTACTAGGTTTATTAAAAATATGTTTGGTGAAAATTTGGAATTTTATGCAATAGTGCCAAATTTTGAGGAAAAAATAAAGTAGGTGTGTGTCACGACCACCCTAACCACAATAAAATGAGTAATATTTTTATAATATTTTAGATATAAGTAGAGGACTCATGTCCCAATGCTTGATGCATATTTTTTTTGTAATTTTTTTTTTTCAAGTAAATAATTTAATTATGAATATTTTATTACAAATTTTAAGAAATATAAAAATTGTATGTCACGACCACATACTTGAATTGAAACTTCATGAAATTCATTTTTTTAATCCTATAGTATTCGAAACATAGAATGTGACACATATTTCAAATTCAAAAAATGTGATATTGTTTGAAAGCTATAGATGTTTTTCAATCAGCCTATCAATTAGGACTTTAGTCATAATTCAAATAGAAAATGAATATTACTTATTAAATTCAAAGTAAAGTGTAATTTATATTAGTGGAAAGTTGAGAATCTCCTTTGAAAACCCTTTTTGTTTCATCAATTTCGGGTAAAAAAAAAAGTCATCAGCCACATGGGCCATCATATCACTTACATATCACCACTTTTTGGTCCATCATGATCCTACACATACCTACAATCCATAGATCATTATCTTCACTTCACTAACCAATACCCTTGTCATGGTTTCCCTCCCAAAATATGTAACTTATCCTTCACTGTATTATCCCATGCTACATTCATATTGTGATCTCCATCACCCTCTTTAATCCAAATAAATTGCACACACCACTTATGGTAGGTTTCACGTAGGGTTTAATATTATGACCACCATTGTTTCATACACCAATATCACAAAACTATTTTCTTTTAAGCAAAAGTGGGGTATGTGTAGGATCATGATGGGCCAAAAAGTGGCGATATGATGGGTATTTGTAGGGTATGTGGCTAATGAATTTTTTTTTTACCCAAAATTAATGAAACGGAAAGGGTTTTAAAAGGAGATTCTCAACTTTCCACCAATATAAATTATGCTTTACTTTGAATTTAATAAATAATTATTATT